>APFE031477848.1:34492-73214 GCA_000404065.3 Pinus taeda | reverse complement strand
GGGGGGGGGTGAATCAGTGTTTCTTATTTTTTAATTTTTCTGGTGATTGCCAAAACATATATAGATATGTATATGTATACACAAAACATAGAAATCAACAGTTGGAATTAACGCTTTTATTAAAACTCAATACAGTGCAATGAAATAAATACAATAAGTATATATCTGATTGTGAATAGTTGCCAAGCTCCAACTTGGACTTCAGTGAGGCTCCAACCTCCAGAGCACCAACTCTGTTTGGCAGTGGTTCTGCATTAGGAGCACCTACCCCTAATGACTTTAGTCCTGTTCAGTTCTGAGGCTCCAACCTCTTGGGCTCCAACCCAACCTTGGTATAAACTGGTATGCTTCTACACTCTATTCAGCTGGGGTTCTCTCACTCTTACTCTCTTGGCTCTACTGCTTCTGCTGCCTCTACAACCTCCGCTGCTTCTGCTTCCTCTTCTGCCTCTGCTGCTTTTGCTGTCTCTAGAACCTCCACTGCTTCTACTGCCTCTTCTGCCTTTACTGCTTCTGCTACCTCACACTCTGGTTCTTCACCATAACAACAACACCAACAGTTCTTTGTTTTTACTGTTTTATACATTCCCATGCCTTTGTCCATTCGTTTTCGCTTACACCGCCTCTTAGGCTTCCACCTCGGTCGCTGTGGCTTCCTTTGCATTGTGCAAGTTCACTGAATTTTTGAGGACACATAGATTCATTTGAGAGGTCCAAAACTCCACGGAGAACACATATTACTGGTTACAACTATAACAATGCTCCTTTAACAATGATGGCAGGCATACACAGAGTCGGCATAGTTTAACGAACATCCACGTCCCAATTGCAATCACAATCGGCTTGATTCAGCCTCTTAAACTATAGTTCAGGCCTCCTGAACTATCGGGAGTGTTATTGTATTGCATTTCTACCTCCAAAACCCCATGCAGGCCAAATATCAATTACATAGGAAATATGAGCAAAAACAGGTGAAAGTGCTAAAAGGCGAACTTCAAGGATCATTGCACCCATATCTATACCTATGTCGGTTCCGCAGTGAAATCGCAATCGGCAGTTGTAGCATATGGTCGATGGCCGATGGCCGATGGACGCGATAAGACATTAAGACAAATCACAATATAGCATCGGGTCCGCTCTTGCAATCGCAATCGGCGTTCAAGACTTCCGGGGATCCTTTATACATCGACCCCATGACATCGCCGATGGCCGACAGGCCAATCCTCCAGCGGACGTGATCTAGCATTAAGTTGTGTTATAGTCAGACCATTGAGTCTGTGTTATAATCGCAATCGCACGTTCGGGGCTCTTTATTCATTGCGATTACCGTAGATGCGACATAACAATAGGGTGCAATATAATAGGACCATCGGGTCCACATACCATATCGCAATCAGAGGTTTCAGGTGTGACACTTAATAGAATCCGCCGATATAATACACTGCTCCGCCTCCGATAGAGTATTTGTAATATGTGCATGTATGTATGGTTTTTGCCGCCATATGTATGTTTATGCCGTGGATAGTGTTGAAGAGCATATATATATATGGTTTTTTGGCCTTCTTTTGCATTAAATTCATATATATGTCTTGCTGCCTTCATTTCTCCGATGGCTCCTAATAGCTGTTACTTGTATGCATATAAGCTCTCCGGTGACTTATTTGCATGCCTCCATTGGTTCTGTCTGCTCTTTGCACTGTTTGCTCCTCTGGTGGCTCTGTCTCCTCCTCTTGGCTTCGATAACTTTGTGTGCTCCTCTTGGCTCTGTCTACTCCTTGAATATTGCCATATTGACATCAATGACAATCTGTGTCCAACACACACCTGAGTTGGTAGAGTTGAAGTTGTAGCTAAAGTACATGTTGTACAAAGGATACATCAGATCCAGTGTATCACCTTGGGGTGCACCAATGTTGTTTTTAAAGAAGAAATATGGTACTCTAGATTTTGCATTGATTACAGGCAGCTAAATAAGGTAACGATCAACAACAGGTACCCTTTGCTGAGGATTGACGATTTGTTTGATCAAGTTAAGGGAGCAACAGTGTTCTCTAAGATCGACTTGAGATTGGGATACCAACAGGTACACATCAAAGAAGAGGATATCTTCAAGACTACGTTCGCGACTAGGTA
The DNA here is from genome assembly GCA_000404065.3 of Pinus taeda. Lineage (NCBI taxonomy): Eukaryota > Viridiplantae > Streptophyta > Pinopsida > Pinales > Pinaceae > Pinus > Pinus taeda. The sequence goes on along the minus strand of APFE031477848.1, from coordinate 71,081 downwards.
TGGGCATTATGAGTTTGTTTTTGTTCCATTTGGTTAGGCTAACTCTCTAGCTACATTCATGTGTTGGATGAATAATGTGTTGCATCCTTATTTGGACAAGTTTTTTATTGTATTAATTGATGACGTACCGATATATTCTAAGAATGAGTAGGAACATGCCGAACATTTAGTAGCAGTGTTGAGATTGATAAGATAGCATCAGTTGTATGCTAAACTTAGCAAGTGTAGATTCTTTTAGACTGAGGTACATTACTTGGGACATGTTGTTTCCGAGGAAGGCATAACAGTAGATCAGGAAAAGACAAGGGCCATCATGGAATGGGCAGCTCCTAAGAATGTAGATGGAGTGAGATCATTTATGGGATTGGCAGGCTACTACAGGATGTTCACCTGGAACTTCTCACACATTGCATATCCTATCACATCACTACAACGAAAAGATAAGAAGTTTTAATGGACAACGAAATGTGAAGATAGTTTTGAGCGGCTTAAGCAGTTATTGACACATGCACCAGCACTAATGATTGTGGATCTAGACTAGGAGTTTGTTGTTTGTACATATGCTTGCAAAAGGGGACTTGGTAGAGTTCTCATGCAAGAAGGACAAGTAGTGTGCTATGAGTCATGGAAATTGAATGAGCATGAGGGGAACTATCCAACGCATGATCTTGAACTAGCATCGATTATACATGCATTGAAGACGTGGAGACATTATCTTCTGGGCGGAAGGTTCAAATTGATGAGCGATCATAATGGGTTGAGGTATTTGTTTGACCAGTCGAATCTAAATGTCAGGAAAGCTAGATGGTTGGCCACCCATAGTGAGTTTGACTTCGATATCAGATACATCAAAGGGAAGGAGAACCGGGTTGCAGATGCTCTTAGCAGGAAGGTACAAGTAAATCACATAGCAGTTATAAGCTCTTATGGGACAGAGTTACAGGATAGGATTTTGCAGGCAAGTCAGTGGGATGACAAATACTTGGAGATCATGCACAGGTTACAGCAGAGTACAGGTACAGGTGTAGATACAGGTACAGATGATCAGGATGTAGACTATCGTCTCATGACAGATGGCTTGGTGAGTTTTCGAGACAGGATCTATGTGTCAAATTGCAGTGAGATCAAGAAGCTTATCTTGAGGGAGATTCATGTGGAATTGTATTCGAGTCATCCAGGATATCAGAGGACATTGGCGACAGTAAAGAAGTTCTATTTCTGAATCTGAAGAAAGAAGTGGTTGAGTTCATGGCTAGATGCTTAGATTATCAGCAGGTAAAGGCAGAATGTAAGCATCTAGGTGGTCTAGTACAACCTATTGTGATTCCAGAATGGAAATGGGAGTTCATTTCCATGGATTTCATCACAGGTCTTCTGAGGATAGTGAGGAAACATGATTCTATTATGATCATGGTTTGCAGGTTGAGCAAGGTAACTCACTTCATTCTGGTGAAGACTACATATTCAGCTAGTGAGGTAGAATAGGTGTTCATGAGAGAGATAATGCGACTACATGGTGTTCCAAAGAAGATTGTTTCAGACAGGGATGTAAAGTTTACTTCCAAGTTTTGGAAGGAGCTATTTGCAAGCTTGGGTTCAGATTTGGCCTTCAACACAACTTATCATCCACAAACAAATGGTCAAACAGAGAGGGCCAACATGATCTTGGAAGATATGCTAAGGATGTACGTGATGCACCAACAGAGGAAAAGGGAATTGCATCTACCATTGGTGGAGTTCGCATACAATAATGGTTATCAAGAGTCCTTGAGGATGAGTACTTTCAAGGCATTGTATGGGTGGAGTTGTAACACTCCCATCAGTTGGAGTGATCTAGTGAACATGGTACTTATTAGACTGGACATGTTGGTGGACATGGAGTAGAAAATGCAGGTTATAAAGAAGAATCTAAAGGCAGCACAGGATAGACAAAAGAGTTATGCAAATCAGCACAGGTTGTTCAAAGAGTTTTAGGTTGGGGAGCATGTGTATTTTCACATCAAGCCCAAAAAAATATCTTTGAGGATTGGTTCATGTGCCAAGTTGGAACCACGATATTGTGGGCCTTTCGAGATCCTTGAGAGGATTGGACCAGTGGCATATCGACTTGCACTGCCTCCAACAATGAAATTCCATGATGCTTTCCATATTTCATTTCTTAAGAAGTATATAAAGGATGTTGATCATGTTATTGATTGGTATGTATTGCAAGTGGAGTAAGAAGGAGAGTTCTAGTTGGAGCCTCAGTGCATATTGTAGCGGAAACATCTCATGCTCAGGAATAGAGCCATAGAGAAATTTAAAGTGCGGCGGAAGCACTTTGGGCTTGAAGAATCTACATGGGAGATGGTGGATCAAATGTGGGCCCTATATCCTTCATTGTTTGTCGGTTGAGGCAAGGCAGTTTTGGTTTGATGTTGGTTTATGTTTGGCCCTATGTTTTTCTCATGTTTTGATATTTGTATATGTATATGTATATGGATGTAAATATCGCCATGAGCTAAGTTATAAAGCTCTAATAAGCGATATGGGTGTTATGTTATTATGGTTATTATCTTGTCATGTTGTCATGATATTTTTCTTTTGAGTAGGTTCTTCATTGTAAATATTGCAACGAGTTAAGTTATAAAACTCCATAGGAAGTATGTTTGCTTTTCAGCAATTTTGTTGAGGTCTTGGTGTGGTTTAACATTGATGACGGCGTTCCCCAAGGGGGAGGATTCTGTAATATCCCTTGTGAAAAGTTCATGTAATAAAAGTTAAAAAAAAAAAAGGAAAAATAATACCACAGTTAAGGGACACATATTACACACTGAATGTTGGGCAAATATATCCCAGTGGGCACCACTGGATGTGTGTTTTGGCTAAGGAAAATTGGAAAAGGCAAAGGCAGAAAGGAATTTTTGACACATTTATTTATGAAAATAAAGGAAATTAGGAGAAAAGGAAGGTAAAAGGTCACAGGTTGCATGTGAGGAGGAAATTGAAGAAAAATAATGGAAAATGAAGAAATTAGAGGCCTCATGCATAAAAAGGCTTCTGAGGATCAGTTCATGGCTTTTTTCAAGTACAAGTTTGGAGCTTTTTCATTATTCTCTCTCTCTCCCACTCTCTCGATCACTTAGAGTTTTCTTGGAGCACTCTAGTTTGGAGCAAAGGAAAGGGAAGACAATGAAATGAAAGGAAAAGCAAGCAAGGAACAAGGAAAGGAAAACAGGATCAAGCAACTTCGACAGGAATACTTGTAGGTAACCTTTTGCATGTGTGATTTCCTAGCTGGTTTGGACATGCATGGCTTTGCATGTTGGTGTATGGTTCTCTTGCTGTCGGTGGCATGGTTTTTCCGAGTTGACAATGGATTTCAGCCTAGCCTAGCCTTTTTTTTGGATGCCATGGTATGTTGGGCTGTTTATTTCGATTTTGGAACTTTGGAATTGCCAGATGGATTTCGGAATTTGGGTGGAGGTGGTGTCAAGTTCCATTCCGAAAGGCCTAGGAATCCCTTGACCGGTTTTGGCGGAATACACGATAAAGCTTGAGGGAGAAGTCTCAGTTTAGGTCCTAGTGATCTGGGTTTGGATCGCAATAAAACCTAAGAGACTGGTATCGGTTTAGGGCCTAGTGATTTGGTTTGGATTGCAATAAAGCCTGAGAGACATCGAGATGAAAAATTCCTCAAGGATAGTGATGGATTCCGGATGGCCTTCCAAGTTCTGTTCGGTTGTGATCAGAGCACTGGTTTTGATGTGATCACGGTTGGATGAGGGTGGAGGTGGTTTAACCTCTGTATTCCATTTATTGTTCTTGGATTGGTTGTTGTATGAGATCTCACATTCATGCTTGGAATATGGCATGAGGGTGATTGGCTGAAAGAGAGGTTTGGTTTCACCATGTCTATGGTCGGGTGGTACATGGAAGTCCTGAACCTGGTCGGATTTTCCTATGATCAATAAAAGATAAGTTCTCTTACTTTGCATTGATTTATATGTGGATTTAATGGTTTTCATATCTCTGATATTTATATGGTTTTCTGCTAGTTATAAGCATGGTTGAATGGTTGGTTCATGTCATGGTTATTTCATATATTTACTTGTAACTGTTAAATGGATGGATGTAAGACCTAATTGATGATGTAGTAGTTCAATGGAGAAGGAGGTGATCCTTCTGGTTATGTTTCATAAGTTGTTTTAGTCATTTCTGCTTTGCCTTGTATCGTAGACTTGTAGGTTGCATTGATGCCAAGTGTTTGACATAATGTCAGTTTCGGTTGGGGATGCTCAGGCCTAGTCCTGCGGGTCATTTTTTATTGATCAACATGGTTATCTTGTTTTTAATGATTTCTGAAAGTTACAATAAGTTCTAGGCAGAGGCCAGGATTATGGGCTAGAAAAGTGGCTCAAATCTTGAGGTCGCTGGCACAAAACTAACAATTTTGGACCACAGTTGCTGGTAGGCAGGCCTGTGAGAGCGAATTTAGGTTGCTGGTCACTCCCTTGCCCATAACATGAGAGCGACTGAGGCCTAAGAGTTACAGAATAGCAGTGGGACCCAGGGACAGGTTGTCTGAGTGGCTGATTTGTCTCCTGAGGGGTCTGTTGATGATGTTGGATGACTGTATGTGATGTTTCGTTGATTCCACTTCCTTAAGGTGACATAGGAGGTCGAGTTGGACCATAGTAGCCTCTCTTCTCATGCTTACCTCGGTTGGCATGGTTACTTTGGGTAGACCTGGGAGGGGGTGTGACACAATGTATCCACCATGAATATATTCAACCATGATATTAGCCAATCAAATAGTAGAAATGTGGCTAAAAGTTAGTTTTGATACTCTCATCAATATTAAAACTCAATTTGTCGTCTAGAGCCAAGTCTAGCATATTCAACTATCTAAAATATATTCATTGAATAACAAGAAATTGGTGCCATGAATGAGGCTCTTGATAGATCATTTCTTGCTTAATTGCATCATATTGTTGATAGGATTTGTATTCTTTAGAGTAACTGACCATGATGCAAAACTTACTTTTGGTGTCCAACCTGTCCCATTTTTCATTTAGAATATGATTCCAACCTATGTATCCAAAGGTTTTAAGTTTTCTAATTTGAGGTTTCATTCCACTCCATTTCTTAAGAGGATTGACATCCCACATGCCCTAGTTGGATTTGTATTCAAAATATAGTTTGAGTAGGAAACATCATCTAACTAAAAATTGATTGGTATTCCTTTCAAATGAGGCAAACATGTACCCATATCCATCAAGGCTTTATTCTTCATCTCAAAAATACCATTCTATTGAGGAGTGTAAGGTAATACTTTTTACCATGAGATACCCTTCTAAGATAAGTATCCCTCAAAGATGTTACTCACATAATGTCCTTTGTTGCTAGACCTTAAACATTTCACATGTTGACCCACATTTCCTTTTAGTCAACTCCTTGAACTATTTAAATTTATCTACAAACATATACTTGATTTTCAAGAAATAAACCTAAGTAAACACGGAAAAAACATTAAGCTGAGAACACCCCTGCACCTACTAGCTAAGGGTGGTTCATTGTACAAAGGTTTCTATGCACACATTCTAGCTATGTCTTTTCTCTCTAAGACATCCATCTTTTAAAAGTTTTCTTAGTGATTTCATTGTTCATGTTTTCACATAAGGATAGTTATTTTTTTAAGGGTGGTTCAAGGACACTGGGTGGCCACTACATCCACAGGAAAAATATAGGCAAATCAACCGGAAGGGATCTACCTGTCGACCAAACAAGCAAGGCCTAACCCCAAGGGCGTCGAGGAGATTTGACCCCATGACCTCCCAACTGTAACAAGGTACTTAGCAACGAGAACTCGACCAACTGAGCTAACCCTTGGGGTTTCACATAAGGATAGGTATTTGGAAGAGGAATCATCTGTTGGAGAGATTTTCTGCCTCAACATTTCAAACCTTATGAGTATATTCATTATTAGGAGTCAATGCCCATGATTTTATACTTAATATATTATTAGAAATATTTTTCCATGTGGATTCTTATATCAATCTTGGTTAAGGTTGGTTGGACCATTGCTAATAATGTGTTGAATAATCACTTTCCAAGCTTTTATGAGTTTAATGTCATTGTCTAAGTTGATGGTGTTACATTTTTCTACTTTTATAGATTCTTCTTTTATAGTATTGTGTAACTTCAACTCTTACCTTTATATCTTTTATGCATATATGATGCTTAGAAACATGAGAATGCTCCAACTACATATTTTTTGCCTTATTATGTATGCTAATGTATGTTATTTTAGTCTTGTTTAGATCAAATGCCTTTTTTTCCAATGAAAATATTACCACATGAGTATAATATTGCATACACTCCTTTTTGAAGCTTCGGGCCAATGAGGCCTTTAACATACTCTAACATGTCTCTTAGAGAAATCAAAGTGAGAAAGCCACCTTCATATCCCTCTTCCCAAGTATTTTTTTGGTGATGATTACTAAGAAGACCCTCATGTAACCTTCTAAAGGAACCATTATAGGGATTTCATGAACCACATTTAACTTAACCATCAACTTTATATTTCTAAAGTTTTGATGTCTTAATCTTTCATGCCAAATTTGTCTTCTATCATTTTTTTTAGCTGTAGTTGAAAATAGTCTAGTTTCTTTCTTTGCACTGTTTAAAATACCAAACTTATTCAATTTACCTCGAAATCATTGTTAATATCCTTCACAACAAACTTATTTAATCAAAATTCAACTTTTCTTATTATGGTTAACTTGTGATATAAACTTTAACTTTATAATCACATTATGTGCCAGGTAAATATACTTGATAATATTTAAAAATACATAACAATAATACACAACATAAAACAACATAATACAATGTTTAAAAATGGAAGCTTTTGCCATTAGGATTTAATTTGAAATTCATTTTTTGAATATATCACATTGAAATCATTTATGCACAAATAATCTCAATAGGATAGATAAAAAAATAAATTTTACCATTATAAATTGATCGACTATATTTATTTTGCTCAATTGATTCTAGCCTAGCTAAATTTCAACTTCGAGTTAAAATCTCATGCTCCTACTCAACCTAATGAATACACATTTTAAATTCCTAGAACTTAAACAAATTCCAACATTTTTTTAAATTAAATCACACAAGGAAATATTTAAACCAATCATTATATATTTAATTTAGCTTAAGAGGTCACGTCGTGGAAAATAGATCAAACGTGGTTGCTAAAAATACCATTCGATGTAATGCTAGATGTGAATAGACATCCCACACACATATGTGAGAGGCTACACATAATCCGCATACCCATCCGGGTTTAAAAGGGGCTATAAAATGATTAGTTTTAGTGGCTTGACTCAAATCAAGGATTGAATTGACTCACTGAACTGATTTATATGCATGTGAAACACCTTCCCATGCTTCCCCACTCAAATTAATGATAATCAATTAAAATATTGCTGTATATGATCTCTGCATGCAGCACCACCCACGTATTGGCGCGAGCTGAGTTGAAGCAAAAGAATTAAACAATTACAGTGACAATGGCCGTGGAAGAAGGGGAACAGAAAGTTGGAAATAGATATTCTGCATGTTTGCGGTGTACCCAGAACTGTTACAGGACTCATGGTGATGGTAAGCCCAATTCAAACACGGGCTCCTCCTTTTTCAAGGTCATGCTCAACGGCTTCTCCGAAAAGCTGGTACAGTAATAATAATTTTTATTCCCACTCTTCTCCTTCACGTCATTCATCATCAATGTTAGTTTCCAACAGTTCTTGCATGCAAATGGGTATTCAATTTCAATATTAGCTCAATTAATTCTAGCCTAACTAAATTTCAACTTCGAGTTAAAATCTCATGCTCCTACTCAACCTAATGAATACACATTTTTTAATTAAACAAATCTCATGCTCCTAGAACTTAAACAAATTCTAACATTTTTTTTTTAATTAAATCACACAAGGAAATATTTAAACCAATCATTATATATTTAATGTGGCTTAAGAGGTCACGTCGTGGAAAATAGATCAAACATGGTTGTTAAGAATACCATTCGATTTAATGCTAGATGTGAATAGACATCCCACACACATATGTGAGAGGCTACACATAATCCGTATACCCATCCGGGTTCAAAAGGGGCTATACAATGATTAGTTTTATTGGCTTGACTCAAATCAAGGATTGAAGTGACTCACTGAACTGATTTATATGCATGTGAAACACCTTCCCATGCTTCCCCACTCAAATTAATGATAACCAATTAAAATATTGCTGTATATGATCTCTGCATGCAACACCCACCATGTATTGGTGCGAGCTGAGTTGAAGCAAAAGAATTAAACAATTACAGTGACAATGGCCGTGGAAGAAGAGGAACAGAAAGTTGGAAATAGATATTCTGCATGTTTGCGGTGTATGCAGAACTGTTACAGGACACATGGTGATGGTAAGCCCAATTCAAACACGGGCTCCTCCTTTTTCAAGGTCATGCTCAACGGCTTCTCCGAAAAGCTGGTACAGTAATAATTATTTTTATTCCCACTCTTCTCCTTCACGTCATTCATCATCAATGTTAGTTTCCAACAGTTCTTGCATGCAAATGGGTATTCAATTTCAATATTAGCGCGGAATGGTTCCTTCTTACAATTGTGTGTTCATTTCTATATTAGTGCCCAACAGTTTTTGCTTACGTTGGGTTACTAGTTGACATAACCTTTCTGTATGCGTAAGTCTGTTACTGTGCATGCCTTGCACACACATCTCATTTATTACAAAAGATTACTAAAGTTTATTGAAAGCTTGTCTGTTTGTCTGTCTTATGTCAGAATATCTCTAACTAAATTTAATGAAGATAAAACTAACGAATTTATGCAATATATATATATATATATTTTCTTCCAAGTTGAACATTTTATGAAATCTCTTGGTTAGCGCTTCATCCGAAATTGTTTAAATAATTGTCCCATTGGAGTAGGAGGAACATCCGTGACTTACAGGCTATCCTGCACAGCCAAAACAATTTCCGTTTATAATGATGTTTGATTTTCTTTGTAGGATATGTTTGTGGTTCGTTTTTCTCTTTGGAATAATTCTCGATAAGATTCACATGAACCCACAAGAGGTCACTTTCTCTTTCACCCAATTCAGTCAACCTCCGCCATTATTAGATGCTGAATTCACGTCTTGAAAGGTGCCATTTCGTGAAATATGTGGCTGCAAGATTTAGCAACCGGCCTCATTCGTCCAACCAGCAACTAATTTCAACATATATCAATGTTGAAAAATGTGTATATCCGGCTGTGTGTGTCCCTTTGTCATAAAGGTGATGATTGTCATGAAAGAAAACCATTGAGAAGATGAGGAAATTTTGTCAGTTGATTGAAGATATGGCAATTGCTGCCTTTAAGTTCAACCAACCTTCTTGACAGGTTGTTGAAAGGAGCAAAATGGGTAGTAAATTGATTGTAAATGCCGAGGTTGTTGAAATACAGGCCATCTACTGCTCTGCTGAATTAATAGAAATGGGGTGATATCGTATTTCTGGCAGCAGAGAGCATGGTTGGAACACCACGTGCAATACTAGAGGGAACTACTTGGATGGTTACCATTATCACTTAAGAAACCTATTCTTTCAACTTTAGGCCACCTCTCTTCTGCTCAAGGGTGGGTATCCCTAAGTAGGATTACTAAAGCTAAACAATGAAGCATAATGTGATAATGAAAATAGCTTTAGTAAAACAATGCTTTTTGTATTTTTAGGAAGTAAAAGATTAATGGAGGGATGTAGAGAGTAGTGTGAATCCTGCAGGGAAAATGGAGTCAAGGGTTTTTCTGAGAGGGCTTATTTTCTTCTGTAATTAGGCCGGGAAAATGATGCATGAAAGCTCACTAGATCCATCTAAGGTTGGTTAAAATTAATTTATAAATTTCACAAGGGCGGGCTCCAAAGGATGCTCTTTCAACTAGCACGCACTTTCACCCCAGAATTGGAGTCAACAAGTTTGCAAGTATTCATAAGATATATCATACAAATGGTTAACCCTTAAATGAAGATAGAAAAGGAGAAAAAAGGTGTTAGCATGCTAGACTTCTTCCAAGTAGTAAATGTACAATTCAAAAATGGATCAAGTTGCTAGCCTTTACTATGTAAATTAATCCACAACAATTAAAGTTTGAAGAACCAAAATATTCATACACACATTAGCAAGAGAACCCTTACACATCAAATATGGACCAAGAAAGAGGTATTTTGTTGTGACACAAACCTACATTTCTTGAGATAAAGTCCTAAAGCGCAAGTGTGGCCTTGGTGAAACTAAGTGGGAGGGCATCTTCAGCTCACCAACATGTTTATCAACTTTAGGTTGGCTCTCCTCCAACTCAAGGGGGGATTCCTTAGGGTAGAATTGTTGGAATTATAGGGCAATGCATTCTCAGTTGATTTTGAAGAGTGAATCCAACAAAACAATTTTTAAAGGATGAAAAAATTGAAATTGATGGAAGGACTAGAGACCAGTGTGTTTCCAATGGGCATATGGGGTTAACGAAGGATCCTCTTTTGGAAAATTACAAGTGAAACCAGAATGATAATTAGGGCAGTCCATTGCAATCTCTAATATATCACCCTAGTTGCTTCATAAGTTTCAAGAAGGTTAAGGGGAAAATTTTCCACTAGAATTATTCCATTGTCTTTGAGAAGGGATCTATGAAAGAAGGTAGAAGAGGGTCCACTACCATCACTAGAGTTGTACACCCCATTTGCAACCATTCAAGATAAAATACAATAGGGAAACTAAGCGACCACTAATTCATCACATCACACACAAAGCCATTCATCCATTCATTGAGAAGCATCCATAGGATAATGTCTCCATGAGAACGCTCTAGCTAGTTGTCCATAACAAAAAGAAAAAAAAATGAAAGTCTCCAACATATTTTTACTAAAATGTGAAGGGATCTCTCCCCCAATCCAACCATCAGAGAAAATGAGGAGTGCATCTCTATTTATAGAGTCCACCTTCCTTTACAATAAATATCAATATTTCATGAGTTACCTAAAATTTAGCCTATGGGAGAATAAATACACTCTTCTCCAACTAACTTATCTAAACTACATTAAAGATGGGGTGTTCAAACCATGTGTACAATAACTAAAGTGAAATGGCCCCCAAAAAGTGAGAATTTTCTCTAAGTGAGGGAAGAAAACATCTCCAAGGTGGGATGCCCAATTTCTAAAGACTTCTAAGGTGTGTATATCCTCAACAAACTCCACAAAAGGTGCTATGCAATACTCCCAAATCTTCTCCAAAGGTGGATGGATGGGAATTCAAGGTAAAACATCCGTACAAGTCACGAGTGAAGCTCAAAAGACGAGGTGGCCCCTCCTAATCAATTTCATAGATTTGTGTCGCATCAAGGTGTACAAAACCTTCCTTAGGTCAAACCTCTTAGGTCTGGGTGATAACATGGAGATGGGTTACAATTCTTGGCGAAATGAGGGTGCGTTTTGGTGAAAAAAAGATGCTCGATCAAGAAGTTTTTAAGCGTTTGATCGAGCTGTTGAGATGCTTAAAAATAGCTCAATCTAGTGTTTACAAAAACCCTTGGTCGAGCCACTTTCTAGTCCGAGTTAAATTCTTGGTCGAGCCCTTGAGTCGTAGCATTTACCATTAATAGAATTAATTAAAGTTGATAGGAGGTTGGCGGGTTAGGCTTTTAATGGCTCGATCGAGCTGCTAGTTAACCACGTATATGACTTGATCGAGGGTTTCTTTAATGCTCAATCGAGAATTTTAAATTTTAAATTTAAGCGCTCGATCGAGCAATTTGAATTTTGAATTTATGCACTTGACTGAGCTCTCGAGGTCTTAAAAATCACAGTTTTAGCACCCCTTTTGCAAATTTATCTGCAACCCCTTTTTGTAGGCTAGCGTATTTAGGGAAGAATCTGTCCTTAAGTTGTGGAGTTGATCTTGGATTCGTGAAAGAATCCTCTATCTAATGGCATATGAATTTGACACTTTCAAATTCATATGATATTTGTCATCTAATTTCTTTTAAACATAACGCTTGAAATTTTTTTGGACAGTCTCAAAGGGGCTGAATAAAAAATCAATAACATAAAATATACACAACAAAAAAATTTCAAAAAATACCACTATCTTCGTTTACGAGTCCTCTTCAAAAGGGTACTCTTGGTTTTTCAATTTATTTAAATAGTTGAAAAAATCTTACTTGAACACGTGTTCTAAAATGAAATAAAAATAATTACTTCGCCAACTTCGAAAAAAAATTAAAAAATATAATTTTGTATAAAAAATTTAATTTTTTAATATTAAATCTTAGTTCTCTCCATATAGATCATTATGATTATTATTTATATATATAGATCATATATATATATATATATATATATATAAATTACAACATCTTACACTAAGTTATGCCACGTGAATACACGCATACCTCTTAAGTTTTGTGAAAATTTGCAAGTGACATATATTGCATTTAATGGAAAATTGAGAGATTATACGACACTAATTTTTTTTGCAAAAAATATCATTAGGATAACAACATAATTCTTCACATATTGGCTTTTTCCTCCGAATCAAAATTCACAATGCTTATATGAATTTTGAGGGTTGCAATTCGATAAAAGAGGAAAACCTTGAAATTTCATCGCCACATTTGGCCCAAAAGTGTAACCCATTTTCAGTTATTCACCCGTTTAAGTCATTTGAAATGATGACACAAGACGTGGAGGACACACACACACACACACACACATATAACAAATTAGTGAGTTATCACACATACAAAAATGAAATATAGACAAAGATTCAAATATCTTTAGAATTTAGAAACTAAAACATTTACAAAATTTTACATTATGATGATACAAATTCAATCATACAACTAGTGCATATAACCGAAATAGCACCTAGTGCAATCCATTTTTAAACCAAAAATACATCAACAAAGAGATTTTAAATGTTCTCTGGAGTCCAAAAAAAATCATGCTACAACAAATAACTAGTACTACATATCAAAATCATTGTCTATATTGGGATCCTTATCATCAAACATCACCCTTAAAGGATTAAAATAAGATAGAAAAAGCTTAACATGTCAAATCAAGATTTTGTTTAAGTGATGGTATATTTTGAATAGGGTCATGATAGAGGATTTCAACAATCACTTCCACTAATATTGAGGTATATAGAGAGCTTGGTGTTTTTGATTAAATGCTAGTTCTATAGTCTCATACATGACAAAATCAAATGTAAACATTGTAATGCCGCAAATCTTGAAATCCTGAAAACTGTTTTCTGTCAGATTTTGAGTGGGATCTAAAATTATATTTTCTCCATATGAAATCCAATGAGGTTGAGACCACTCTCAACATCCTAAAACAATTAATGGTAATGTTAAAAGTTTAAGTAAAATGATGTAAATGAAAGATAAAGGAGAATGTTACCATCACAATTCCACTTCCCAACACTTGAAGTCCCTTCTAACACTGCTTAATCACCCTTCACTACACTCCAAGACTTTTGAAAGCTTCAAACCTGTGATTGAATTGTGTGAGAATGAGGCAAAATATCACTTTTAAGAAGTCGTGGGCCACTTTTTCATTGAACCCGTGTTCAAATTTTGGTACATGAGAAGGGCTTGTGTCTGACATGAGTCAAACTTATGTCCTATCAACAAGACATGAGTAAAACTCGTATCATAAATGTGTTATGCTTGACACGTGAAATGTGTGACGTGTTGGAATATTCAACAATATTGAAGGTGGGGGTGAATCGGTATTAACAATTTTTAACTTCAAAAACTTGTAAATGCATCCATAAATATGAAGTAAAGAACATAAGTATACAAGGCACAAAGATTTTTATGTGGAAGCCGAAAGTAGGAGAAAATCACATAATGTTTTTCTTAATATATATAAAGAGTACATTCAAATTTATCAACACCAACTAAAAGGAAGCACCAACTCCTTGGTTTATCAACACCAATTCAAAGGAAGCACCAACTCCCCGATTTATCAACACCAAAGCTTATACAAGAGTCAATATTAGTCAAAGAAAGTCTGCCCTCTTGGTAGCTTTTCCTCTGTCCTTCACACACTCGGTTTCCCAAACACGGCCTTCTTAGCAACATAACTATCCTCAAATAATGATCCTTGAACTCGACCTCCTCATCAATATAACTCAACCTCAATAGGCCCCAAACCAAGATTGAAACTAGTACTTTAATGCACCTAAACTCAGCCCCCAAGCAATCAAAATTTGACTTCTAGAACTCTACCTTGTCCACAGGGTTCAACCTCCTCAATAGAGAACAATATCAAATCTTCAAAAACAATCTTGAAAATCACCTTCAAACACACTAGTATTTGGCCCTCAAAACAAAACAAGCTTGAGTTCAAACTTCTTTGTACCAAAACTTTGGTCATCAAATTTAGCCTCAATGGGGACATATCACTACTCTCAGGACAAGCCAAAGATCTGCCTTCCACACTAGAGTTCGGCCCTCTACATAGATATGAAATTCGACCTTCAAAGGGGACAAAATTCGACCCTCAATAATAGGCCTGCAATTAGCCTTCTAACTAGGACCAAAAACCTTCAAAAGGTGTGCCAAAAATCCTTCCAAAATAAGCCAAAAACCCTTCAAAATGTGCCAAAAATCCTTCCCTAGATTGTCTCTCCAAAGTAGTTCTTCACTTCTAGTTCATGAGTTATGAACCTAAGAAATATTTATTTTCTTCGCTTGTTTGAACAGATCTGAACTTGCTTGAGTGAGTGACTTGAAATGCTCATTGTGCCTATTTATAATGCATTCAGAGTCTATATTGGCTAACTTGTCCACTAGTTGGATTGGCTTGTGTAGCTAGCAGAATGTATAGTGAATATTCGAAAAATCATTTCTCCTCAATCGTGAGGAGTTAGAGGGAGTGCCATATACCATTGGAAAGGTCTCTGAATAATCTTTCCAAACATACATGTTATGCTTCCTTTTGAGCTATGTAAATGCAATAAAAATGCATTCAAATATACAATATCCAAATCTAAAATAAATATTTCGAAATGTGCTATTTGAATATGTAACTTTCTCTTTCATTTCGACAACCTTTGACATCAATGACAACTTCTTTCAACAATCTCCCCAATTTTCATTGATGGAAACCATCATACTCCTCTTGTGATCATGCTTCCCCTATATTCATGCTTCTTGATATTTCTCTCCCCCTTTAACATCAATGGCAAAGGGTAACTCCCTTGACATTCTCTCTTTCCCTTTCTTTCTTTGTTGAATATTGTGCAAATCAATTTGAAGTACAAATTACTCCAAGTTTATGTTTGATATACTCAAATGTATATCTAGGAAGTGGTTTGGTGAAGATGTCTGCAATTTGTTCCTTTGACCCAATGTAGTCTAGCTTGATTTTATTTTCTGTGACTTTCTCCCTTAGAAAGTGAAACTTGATAGGAATATGCTTGGTCTTGGAATGCATCACTAGATTCTTGGAGATGTTTATTGCACTGGTGTTGTCACAAAGTATCGGAATAGGCTCATCATATTATACTTGTATGTATTGCAAAGTTTGCTTCATCAATAGGACCTGAGTACAACATGTTTTTGTTGTAATATATTCTTCTTCTACTATAGACAAGGATATTTAAGATTGCTTCTTGCTCGACCAAGATACTAAATAGTCTGCCAAGTAGAAGGTTGCTCCACTTGTATTTATTTTGTTATCTATACTTCCTGCACAATTTGCATCTATGTAAGTTATCATTGTCAGCTTCTTTCCTTTTAGATACCACAACCCAAAGTCTATTGTTCCTTTGAGATATTTGAAGATCCTTTTCATTGCTAGAACATGATTTTCCTCCAATGTTGCTTGAAATCTCGCAACCTATCTAGTTGCTTACATTACATCTGGTCTTGAGGCTATCACATAGAGTAGGTTGTTAATTTAAAAGTGGGCTAGATATTTCTTTTCTTTAGATAATTGCATTTACAAACTTTTCATCATTTATAACATCATTAGAAATTATGTAGAAAGAACAATAACACCAACAATGTAGCAGAACAAAAGGAACAACAAAAGGAAAACATGCACGATAGAGACATTATGATTTAGGTTAGAGACCAGGGAAAACCCCCACAAAGGGAAAAACCCATCCAATGATTCTTCTATTAGAGATTCATCAATTTTTTAGTTGAGATACAAAGTACAATGAGAAGCATCAATTACCTAGGGCCAATCTAGGTTAGCGCACAACTTCATTTGTGAACTGAATGGAACAAGTCCGAGAGAGATGCCATCATAAAATTGTCACATACATAAAATCACTATCACATTTGTCATCCAAATAGTCACCAAGAGTATGTTACTGTCATCGAAACATTGTATGCCTATCGTTAGGGCATTGTCATGTCAATCATCATAACACTGTCATGTCGTTGCAACACATCAAATTTTTGTCATGTCATTACATCATGCTCCTCAATAGTATCAAGGTATATCATTATGTGATAATGTAACTGCAACAAGGATACAGTCATGAATTAGGTCACTGTCATACAGAAGACTTTCATACATTTAGAGTCATAAACATTATTACCATTATAGAAATCATGCTACAACATCATTGTAGAGAGACTGTCATATTACGTTATCTCTGAAGGAGTCTTATGGAACAAATTACTTCCATGACAATCATAAGATCAAAAGTCATTCAAGATTACTTGACCATGAAGATTCCCATATAAGAAATACTGCCAACATATATATGACTAAGAGAATTTCTATAGGAGTGAATCACTGTAGTAGAGAATATGAACTACGGGATTAGATTCACAAACCATAGTCTTTGCACATGTCTAAGAGATAAAGAGCGAGATCCTTCATTGTGCATGCCACAAGGTTATCATAAAGTAATGTGATTCCTTTGAGACATACCTCATAATATATTGTGACAATGGTACTACAAATATGGCGCAGAGAACCATATAGCTATGCCACAAACCACAAATAATTAGATTGAGTCACCATAACTGAGATCGAGCCACATGAAGCTTGTGAACCAATGTAAATGAGGGAGTCACTATAATATATATGCTTAGCCTCAGTGAGATACAAAGATCTAGATACTTGCCTTCAAGAACGAGAGTTACCCAAAGAATGAGCCAATTACGAATCATCACAGTGAATTTAATACGATCCTTAAAGATTATTATGTACTGAGCTTAATGTGAGCTTCATATCCATAGTTATAGCAAGCCTCAGATCCACTATTACATAATTGTTAAACGAACCTCAAAATCTTATTGTTGAAGCGTGTAACTGTTAAGTGAGCTTCAGAACCACAATACGAGTCTTAGATCCATTGTTGTAGCGAGCCATTGTCCACCATCTGAACCACAAAAATCATAGATTAATACGAGTTGCCTCAGACGTGAAATACCTCAGATGTGAGTTTTTCTTCTCTTGTCTAATAGAGGAGAATAGATGCCCTATTTATACTTGTCTTCATGTATGAAAGGTTGTGTCTGTTGGAGTTAGGTAGACATGAGAAGCTGACTTGAGTTGGAGGGAAACCATAATTCAAATTCGAATTTGCTCAAAAACATTTTCCACGAACTTTAATGTATGCTTGCCTAAATTGATTTTGTGCCTTACAAAATAATAATGAGAGACGTTCCCAACACATTAAAATTAATTTCTTTTAACCAATTGAGAATTCGTATTTGGGAAGTTGGGCTTGGGGAAATTCATCCCCAAGCTTCCCAAATTCAACACTCCCTCTCAGCTAGGGAGAAATTTTCATCTGCATCATAAATTTCATCTCGGATGATATGTCTAAATAGAAAAGGCAGGCAGCTGCATCATTATTGCATCTCATCTTGTCTCATAGAAGAAGAATAATCCACATCTGTTGATAGGGGAGATCGATGAGATCCTCCAAACCCTACAAGTCTCAAGGTAAAGCTTATGACCTTCATCTCAACTACATCAACAAGATATCCAAGTCAACACATCTTGACTCAACTTGTTTCCTTTGATCATTAGTTGAGCAATAATGTCTCAATCTAAAGAAGAAGAATCATCATAGGGGAGCTTTGGCTACTGCCCTATATCCAAGGAAAATAGGCCGGATATGACTTACCATGGAAGGTAACGATCATAACTATCTTATCATCAACACAATTGGTAGGATACTACTTACTATGAGGTAAGGATCACAACTATCATATTGTCAGCTGATCTTCCCAACTTGACCCTCAAGAGTCAGTGGTAGAACACTTGCATCCCTAACCTGAGCGGGATATCACTTACCACGAATGGAAAGGATTGTGCCTAACTCAAGTAGCCAACATCCATTTGCCAGATGGGTGGGAAACAATCCCAACAAGACCAACTTGTCGGTAGGATGCCAATTGGGGTATACTTTGTCAAGACCAAAGAGAGGCAATAGGCAAGATACAACTTACCGTGCAAGGTAAGGATCACAAACTATCCTATTGTTCAGATTTCCCTCAACCCCAGGAGCTCTTAGGCTCAATTCCTCTCCCTGTGAACTCAAATAGGGGGGTGAAGAGCATAGCTCAGTGTCCTCGATCAGTCGGAACCCTTGCTTGGGAGGGTCACATCCATCAGTCCAAGCTGCTCTTTGAAGACCAAGAACATCCCTTTCAGCAAAGCCTTGGTAAGAGTATATGTTATCTGCTCATCTGTTGAAGCCTCACTGCTTCAATTCCATAACAAATCAATATTGGAGTCTCATTTCTCCCTTTGTTCAATATCCTAGATGTAATGATATCTGATCTCACAATGCTTGGACCGATTATAAAACACAGGATTCTCTGAAAGTCCACTTTTACTCTAATATCACAATATATCATATTCGTGCTCAACACATGCTCAAGAAGCTCTCCAAGGAGATTTCACAATCACACCTACCTCAATAATTTTCTTTGCCTCAACAAACTTTTGTTTCCAGCTCATGCAAGAAATCATGGCAGACCCAGGCTACAACAGTACCCAAGTGAGCTATTCTTGTCAACAATATCTTCCAGTCTCAGTTGGCAACTATGTATCCATCAAGTTTCTAGTAATGTGACTCAGCCTATGAAGATATCTCCGCACATATTCAGCAGTAACCCAAAGAACATATCCAGGCTCGAGTTGGCTCATAAAGCAAAAATTCATTTGACTGTCTTCTCATCATGGGACCCATCAAATCTGAATTTGAAGAGGCATCTCTCTCAATTGCTCCAGTGTAATCTATCATGCCAAGAATTTTTTCCTTAACAAGGAAGTCCTTGTCATCTTTCTGTTACACTTCTAATCTTAAGTTGATTACTAGGGATCTGAGGTCAGCTCCCTTCGGCACTGAATGACCCTATCATCAATAAGTTGTTAGTGTATATAGCCAAATATCTAAAAACATACCTTCAATCTAGAAGAGAGGTTGGGGTCCACATCAGATGATCATTAATCCAAGTATGCCAAGACCAAAGGGCTTGCTCATGTTCATATGGGACTTGCTTCTATCTATAATCGTGAATCTTATCCTATGTGCCTCAAAGATTTGAGGTAGCTTTACATACGCTTCTTCCTTAAGAACATCATGGAGGAAGCCAACTTCATGAACATATGATAATAGAGTATCTAACAATAGGAGCTACAATGCTCTGAGGAGGTTCCAAGTATGCTTCTTCGTACATCTCATAATAGTGCATTGAGAAATGGAAGCCAATATCTCATCATAACCTTCTTTTGTTGTGAGCATATTCCTTATGAGGAATCATTGGACACTGTAGCATCATGGTCCTTGTGTAAAATAAATGCAACCTTTGGCATCTCTTTCTCTCAAAATATCTTCA
Source organism: Pinus taeda (assembly GCA_000404065.3). Taxonomy (NCBI): domain Eukaryota; kingdom Viridiplantae; phylum Streptophyta; class Pinopsida; order Pinales; family Pinaceae; genus Pinus; species Pinus taeda. Next base: position 51,161 of record APFE031477848.1, on the reverse strand, counting down.
TTATTACATGATAGTCCACTCCCTCTGAATAGGAAGCCCCTTTAATCATAGTCATCAATCAAGGAGACTGCAATCCTTCCTTTAATATCTTGAGCTCTTGATCATTTCATAAGACATGGGATGACATCATGGCTCTACATCATCCTTAATATTTGATACAGCGGGTTTGATCCTCACATTTATTAGATGTACTTGTTGTTGGAAAATTTAACTAGGTTCGGTCTTCAATAAATGTATTTGAGTCATCTTGTAATGTAATTCTCAAAAGAATAAAGAAAATAATTATTATTATTATTATTGTGACTTATTAAAGCATGGGTTTCATGCTTGGGTCGCCATGTTTTAGGTCAAAGTGCCCATTGAGGACTTCTAGGATTTATTCTGAGTCAATAGAGTCATTGTAATTTTAAAGAGACCCTTCTTGGGCTTTTGAATCATGTAAAAATGTTGAGTATTGAGTCAAATATGAAATAAGTTGTCTCCACACCAAGTCCGCCTCAAAGGAGGCTATTTGACCTCACCAAAGGGCTATAAATGAAGCCATTCGAATTCCATTTGAAGCACTCTCTCTCACAAGCAAGTTCGATATCTCTTGAAGTTGGAAGAAGTGCGAAATAGGAGGAGGAGAAGGAAGTGCAAGTTTGGCCTAGGAGAAGGAGAAAGTGAAAATCGAACCTTTGGTGCAACTATCTCTCTCTCTCGTGCCCTAGTTTGGAAGATCGAAGTTCTCTTGTTGATGTCGCAGCCAGTTGCCGTATGATGCTGTAGCCAGTTGCCGTGTTGATGTCGTAGCCAGTTAACGTGTGATGTTGCCACCTCAAGAAGCTGTATTGGGCCAAGATCGAAGGTTCTAAGTGAAGATCGAAGTCTTTCAGTGAAGATTGAAGTCTCTAAGGCAAGGTCAAAGTTTCTAGGTTTTGAAGAAAGTGTTGCCACTGCTGCTAGGTCAAGAAGGATCATCTGCAATTAAGGAAGAACTCTGATTTGGTGTGGAGGAAATTTTGTGTCAAGGTCAAGAGTCTTGGGATATCTCTGGAAAACTATTGAAGGAAGAATTACTGACTGTGTTTTCCCCTAGAGAGGGGTTTTACCCTGGTTGTGAGCCTACATCTGGTGTCCATTGTTTTATGTCCTATTGCTTTGGTAATTGCTTGATGATCTAAAATAAAGAAGATATGAATACACGTAATAACATATCAAGAACATCACAGGTAATTATCAAGAATAAGAAAATATTTCTGCCTTTCTGATTTTCTAACATGGCATCGGAGCTTTGGTGAAGAAAGAAGAAAAAGGCAGTCTCAAGCACTTGATCAAGGAACCATTCAGAAGGTTTATTCCAAGAAAGGAGTCTACTATATTCAAGGAATATGTCTAACACAATCAAGGGAGAGAACAAACTTGAAGGAGCCTCAAACTACAGGTCTTGGAAGAAGAGGATTGACCTCCTCCTTGAAAAGAACAAAGTACTTGACTTGGTTAAAGGAAAAGTAAAGAAGCCTACTAATGACTCTAGAGACGCTGACAAAGTAGAGTTTAGAGAATTGAAATTGGTGGCCATGAATCTAATGGTAGAAGGAATAAAGGACAACCTTGTCCCATTTATAGCCAACATCAATCATGTTTAGGAAATGTATGAAGCCTTGTCAAAGTTATTTACTATTAAGGACATTGGTCAAGTGGAAAGCTTGAAGAATGAACTAAGGACCAAAAACATGACTAAAGAAGATACTGTGGCCTCCTTCTTTGTGAAGATAGCAGAATCAGAGATGATCTTTTGGCCATTGATGAAATTTTTTCAAACAAAGAACTCATGATCATTGCTCTATTATGATTGCCACCTACTTGGGGTTCATTTGTTGCAGGAGTTAATAGTTGGAAGGAAGCTCCCACTTTTGAATAACTATGGACTGCCTGCAGTCAAGAAGAATTAAGGATCTCATTAATTGTTAATCCTAGAGAAGTTTCAAATATCTACATTGCTCAATTTAAAGGAAAGAAATTGAAAGGACTAAGGAACAAAGTAGAAATGTCCAAAGTAGAATGCTATCCATGTCATAAGAAGGGTCACTATACGAGTGACTGTCCTGACAATCCAAGAAACAAGAAGAGAGAAAGAGATCATGCTAACATTGCTGAAGAAGAAGATCCAAAGAAAGTCAAACTTGAAGAATCTGATATAAGGGACTTACAATATTAAGTTGTTTACTTCTAGTCCTAGATATCTTATTTTATATTTTTGATGTTTTAGAATTTATAGGTTTTAACATGTTTTTGGAAAAGACTTTTTCTTTTGTTTTATAAGTTTATAGGTATCCCTCAAGATTTGGATGGAGCCCCCAACAACTCCCAAAGATAAGTATCTCATTTCCTTTCATTTTTTGGTTTCATGTACTCATTTAGTTTTGATTATATCAAATACTAATCACCATTCTCTCTCTATCATCTTGATTAGGAAAACATCTGCTATATTCTCAAGGAGTATGAAAGAGGACCTCCCAATACAAGTATTATCAAGGAACAAAGGTATGCCTTAAACTACAAAACATTCATTTCTTTATAATAATGTTTATTCATTTGACAATCTATTACTAACATTGTTATGGCTAGCTATATTGAATCATATTGATTCTACCCCATTCCCATTCTTAACTGATTTTATAGAACCCTAGACAGGTTCTTTGGAAAACCCTAACCTAAGGGTATGCTAATATGAATGTCTGAAACCCTAAACTGCTTAGGGATATTGAGAAATGCTATTTGAAGTTTTTATTGATGATGCTATGTTTAGGATTTTGGTATGATCAAAAAAACCTAACTTGTTAGGGTTGAATGATAAAGTCTAAAATCCTGAACCTTTGAAGTATTGGTAATTTTGGGTTTGCTATGTTCCTATATTGAAATCCTAGCTCATTAGAGTTTGGTGAAATGTGTAAGTAAGACCCTTATAATGTCTTAGAATTGTTTTCCTTGGAATATGTGTGTTTGTATGATCAAACCCTAGTCTAATCAAGTTTGTTGTATGTCTAACTCTTATTGATATTTGTGAAGTTGGGTTTACTAACACATGATATGAAATGCCTATGCATGATGATGAAGTTCTAAACGTATGAGTAGACTTGTTTTTCAATGGTCATGAATCCTAGGGTTTGGAATAATCCCAAGCCATTGTTTCTCTAGGATGATAGTATTTGTGAAATTCTAGGGTTTTTGAGTTAAACCTTAGTAGAATTGAAAATCTCTAATATATGATAACAATGTGATGATTTGAGATTTGTGTAAGATTGTTGAAATCTGAGTTTTTGTTGGGATTGATGTTTGATTGAAAATCTAGGATTTTCAACTAACCCTAGTGGAAGCTGGTCATGTTAATGACTAAGCTGTAATTGGTTTTGATTAATTCTCTTGTATGAAATCTAGGATCTGTATCCCTAGTGGAAAAGTCTAACATATGAATTTTTAAAAGTCGTTAGATGCATGGTAGATCTATATTTATTTGAATTATTTATAGGGTTTTCTATATGTTGTAGTAAGGTATGTCATACCTTTGAAGAAACATTGAAACTCTAGATGTAATGAAAGTTGTTATGAAGTAGTCTAGGGTTTATGACAAAGTCCCTAGCAAGATGTTGTATAGTATGTGTCTCTTGGTTATAATTAAGTTTGGGTATCTGATATATATAGAGTTGAAATGCTTCCGTAATTCTGATATGGATATCTTCATTATTCTATAGATATGGTTGTAGTTGCTATCTAAGTTGTGCACGTACACAATCTTCAATATGGTGAAGATGTTTGTTGATGTGATAACCATGATATGGATAATGATAAATCTAATGAAATGATTGGAAGCCACGAAATATTCTCTGATGATGAAAAGAAAAAGTTGATCTCCCCAAGGAAGCCTGAATAGAAGAGATCTCCCCTAGATTAAGAGGTTGTCTGGATAAAGAGATGCTCCCTAGTTGAGAGGAAGGGCATAGCTTGGTTTTGATTGAACAATGAATTTTGAAGGATATTTTGTTGCATGAGAAGTAGGAAAGGAAAGTGTATGATTCAGGAATCTTTTGTCCAAGATTTGGTTGATAGTCCTACTATGAAAAGTTGAGAACCAACATCAAGTTGTTTGGAAGACCCCAAAGGTTTGTCTTTGATTATGTACATATGAAAGTATATTATTGATTGAGTTTGTGTTTGTACAGGTGAATCTCTCAAAGGTTTTGATAGCATGCTGGTTACCAATTAGTTTGATTGGGAGAGATTGGTTATCCTTGATCTACTAGCTCAAGGAGTTTTGAGGCTTTGTGAGTGAAGCATTGCCTGGGAGGACATTTGGCAGGCACTTTGTGTTGATGTCTAGGTCCTGAAGTTGGAAAAGGTGTTTTTGATTTTAGAGCTCTGTTTTTGGATACACACCTGGATCTTTGGGTTGGTGGTTAGCAAGTAAGAATGATGGTACCTAGAGAGGCTAAAAGCTTGAGTCCATCTTAGTCCCACCCGGATAGATTTCTTTGTTCAGGAATCTAGTCCGTGGCATTGCATTGCCTAAAGTTCTTCATGGTTCATATAGTTGAGATCTTCCTTGTACTTGTATATGATGAATACCTACCTAGTTAAGAGGGAGTGTTGTAAAATGTAACTAGGTTCGGTCTTCATTAAATGTATTTGAGTCATATTGTAATGTACTTGTCAAAAGAATAAAGAAAATAATTTTTATTATTATTATTGTGACTTATTAAAGCACGGGTTTCATGCTTGGTTCACCATGTTTTAGGTCAAAGTCCCCATTGAGGACTTTTAGGATTTATTTTGAGTCTATAGAGTCATTGTACTTTTAAAGAGACCCTTCTTGGGATTTTGAATCATGTAAAAAGGTTAAGTATTGAGTCAAATATGACTTAAGTTGTCTCCACACCAAGCCAGCCTCAAAGGAGGCTATTCGATCTCACCAAAGGGCTATAAATGAAGCCATTCAAATTGCATTTGAAGCATTCTCTCTCACAAGAAAGTTCGATATCTTTTGAAGCCGGAAGAAGTGAAAAATAGAAGGAGGAGGAGAAGGAAGTGCGAGTTTGGTCTAGGAGAAGGAGAAAGGGAAAATCGACCCTTTGGTGCAACTATCTCTCTCTCTCGTGCCCCAGTTTGGAAGATCGAAGTTCTCTTGTTGATGTTGTAGCTAGTTGTCTTATGATGTAGTCAGTTGTCGTGTTGATGCCGTAGCCATTTGTCATGTGATGTTGCCACCTCAAGAATTTGTATTGTGCCAAGACCAAAGGTTTTGTGTGAAGATCGAAGTATCTAAGGCAAGGTCGAAGTTGCTGGGTCGACGAAAGTGTTGTCACTGCTGGTGTTGCTGCTAGGTCAAGAAGGATCATTTGCAAGTAAGGAAGAAGGTTGACTTGGTGTGGGTGAAAGTTTGTGTCAAGGTCAAGAGTCTTGGAATATCTTTGGAAAACTATTGAAGGAAGAATTACTGACTGGGTTTTCCCCTAGAGAGGGGTTTTTCCCTGGCTATGAGCCTACATCTGGTGTCCATTGTTTTATGTTTTATTGCTTTGGTAATTGCTTGATGAACTAAAAGAAAGAAGATAAGAATAAATGTAATAAAAAATCAAGAACATGACAGCTAATTATCAAGAATAAGAAAATATTTCCGCCTTTCCGATTTTCTAACACCTGTGACCCTAGAAAAAGAGAAAGACCATTAATAGCCAAGTAAATAAACATAATGAAAGTGTGCTTGGTGATCAAGTAGGACTATCTATCTTCTCTTATATGTAAGAGTGGATCCTCCATTCTCCTGGACCAACTCCCTCTGTTGACCCTTCTTGCACTAGTTTTCAACTCGATGATCCTTAAGATGGATCACATCCTCATACAAGTAGTTAGTGAAATAAATAAAATACCCATGCAGGAAGAATCACCAATAACCAAAAAATATAAATTATCAAGAACAGTGACACAGAGATGGCGTAAGTCTAGAAGGTACTTATCTACCATGTAGATTGTAGGAGGCTCTCAACTCCCTCTTTATCTTGTCTCCCTCTTAGCCAAGAGGTACCACTGACATGAATCACATGTCAATGTTGTCTTCAAGAGAGATGTATCCTCAAAAATACTACTTGTATCCTTTATATTCTTTCATCGATAGCCAAGTTCAACCATCAAGGTATATGATGACAACAAGATCTACAACATACCCTACTCCTAGGTTTTCTCTTAATTTATTGAGGGCTTCTCATTGATCATGTCAAATCAGGAAGATTCACACTAGGGTTTCTTTGAATTTGTCAGGTACTTGAATAACTGAATGGCATCTTACTGTTCATATAAATGATTTTGAATCACAACATGCCTTTTTCTTGCTTGTAAAAATGTCTCCCTAGGGTTTCCTTTAAACCCTAGCTTCTTTTAGGTCTCTGCCAATTTCATCCATTTCACTTTGCTTGATCCATCATAGGTACCTTCATACGTTGATACAATGTTAATTTTTCTTAGGGTTAGATTGTTCTTTACTTTAGATAATTGCATTTACAAACTTTTCATCATTTATAACATCATAACATCTTTAGCAATTATGTAGAAAGAACAATAACATCAAAATGCAGTAGAACAAAGGGAACAACAGAAGAAAGGAATCCACAATAGAGACACCATGATTTAGGTTAGAGACTAGGAAAAAACCCCACAAAGGGGAAAACCCATTCAATTCTAATTCTATTAGATATTCATCAATTGTTTAGCTGAGATACAAAGTACAATGAGAAGCATCAATTACCTAGGGCCAACCTAGGTCAATTCACAACTTTGTTTATGATATGAAAGGAACAAGTTCGAGAGAGATGCCATCATAAAATTATCACATCCATAAAATCTCTGTCACATTTTTCATTCATACAGTCACGAAGAGTATGTTCTTGTCATCAAAACATTGTATGTCTATCATCAAGGCATTGTCATGTCAATCATCATAACATTGTCATGTCACTATAACATATTAAATTTCTTTCATGTCATTACGTCATGCTCGTCAACAGTATCAAGGTATATTTTTATGTAATAATGTAATTGTAATAGGGATACAGTCATGACCTAGGTCACTATCATAGGGAAGACTTCCATACATTCAGTTTCACGGACATTATTACCGTTATAGAAATCATGCTACAACATCATTGTAGAGAGACTGTCATATTATGTTATCTCTGAAGAAGTCTTATACAACAAATTATTGCCATGACAATCATAAGATCAAAAGTCATTCAAGATTACTTGACCATGAAGATTCCAATATAAGCAATACTTCCAACATATATATGACTACGAGAATTTCTATAGGACTGAACCAATGTAGTAGAGAATACAAACTACGGGAATTAGATTTGAAAACCATAGAGTCTTTGCGTATGTCACAAAGATAAATAACATGATCCTTCATTGCGTGAGCCATAAGGTTATCATAAAGTCATACGATTCCTTTGAGACATACCTCAGAGTATAATATGACCTATGTTGCAGGAAACACTGGGCCAGAGGCCGTTTCTGGGAAGAAACGATATGGAAACACAGGAATGCATTTGGTACGGCCTGGAAACACGTTTCAGGTTGTACTGCCACGTTTCGCGTGGGGGAAATGTGGCCCAATACGGTCTAAAATGCGTTTCAAGGTCGTATGACCATGCTTCAGCCTTTAAGTGGTGTTTTTTCGTTGTTTTTATTTTATTTTTTTATTTTCCCTCCCTGCCAATTCAAGAGTGATAGAGGTATCTATTGAAGATTGGAAACACAATTTTTTGATTGGGGCAGCCTAGTGTTCAAGCCTATGGCCCTAGTGTTGATATGCAGTTCATGGTAATGTTAAATTCTTAAAGTTACCATTACCATGAAATGATTCAGGATGCTTGAGAGTGGTTTCGCCCTCATTGGATTTCATATGGAGAAAGTAGAATTTTAGATCTCACTCAAAATCCAGTAAGACTTATCATTTATTCAGGATTTCGGGATTGGGGGGATTGCAATGTTTCCATTGGAGTTTTTCATGTTCTATGGTATGGAACTTGTATTTAATCAAGAGAGACAAGCCCTCTATGCAGGGGAAACTCCCAATAATTAAGAGCACCTATGGTACTAGGCTATGGAACTTGTATTTAATCAAGAGCACCAAGGTTGTTCGACTATGCAGGAGGAGACTCCCAATTAAGCACGAGACAAGAAATTAGAAATTTCTCGTGGCAAGAGGGTCAAGCATTCAATAATAAATTTACTTGTCTTTTATAGTTTCTAGTACTTTTTATAACTATTGAATCTTTCATTTTTATTCTGGTATTTTTTGTAAACAATACCAACCTTTGCCTTGCATCTCGTAGGGGTCGAAAATATGGCAGTGGTCCTTCTAAAGAATGGGATGTGGATCCAGAAACGAGATCCTAGAAGTGGAATTGGCCAATTATCTTCTTTAGTTCCACCATCCACTGTTGAGCATGCTTATGCTTCTATTTTTTACGAGGATGAAGGTTGAAGGCTATTAGCCTTTAGTCTTTATAGTAATTGCAACCTCATTGTCTTTATTGTACTTGTAGCCTCATATATATAATAAAGGCTGATTTTGAAATTTGGATACATAATAAAGGCTGATTTTGGATATTTCTATTTTCATTATGTGATCATTGATGAGTAAATGTGATGTAAATTTAGAGACTTATAGTTTATGCATTAACATTAGACAATTTAATTATAATGTATCATGTATGCTTTATGATTGCACATATTTCTTAAATGTCCTAATATATATATTGTGTCCCCCGTTTCCAAAATTTGGGGGGGTCACGTTTCATACCCGTACCCGTTTTAGAAACTCGTACCATTTCCTCGTATTGTGCAACTTAGAGTATGACAATGATACTACAAATATGTTGCAGAGAACAATATAACTATGCCACAAACGACAAATAATTAAATTGAATCCTCAGAGAAATAAATCAATTCCATAGAGAATGAGATTGAGTCACCATAACTAAGATCGAGCCACAAGAAGCTTGCGAACCAATGTAAATGAGAGAGTCACTGTAATATAGATGCTTAGCTTTAGCGAGATACAAAGATCTAGATACGTGCCTTCAAGAACAAGAATTACACAAAGAATGAGCCAATTATGAATCATCACAGTGAATGTAATGCAATCCTTAAATATTACTGTACACTGAGCTTAATGCGAGCTTCAGATCCATAGTTATATCTAGCATCAAATCCATTGTTATGTAACTATTAAATGAACTTCAAAATGTTATTGTTGAAGCGTGTAATTATTAAGAGAATTTAAAAACTATAATATGACTCTTAGATCCATTGTTGTAGTGAGCCACTATCCATGATATGAACCACAAAAATCATTGACTAATGCGAGTCTACCTCAAGTCATGAAATACTTTAGATGCGAGTTTTTCTTCTCTTTCCAAATATAGGAGAATATATGCCCTATTTATAGTTGTCTTCATGTATGAAAGGTCATGTCTATTGGAGTTAGGTCGAAATGAGAAGCCGACTTAAGTTGGAGAGAAACCATAATTCAAATTCAAATTTGCTCAAAAATATTTTCAACGAACTTTATGTATGCTTGCCCAAATTGATTTTGTGCCTTGCAAAATAATAATGAGGGATATGCCCAACACATTAAAATTAATTTCTTTTAACCAACTGAGAATTCCTCTTTGGGCAGTTGGGCTTCCTTAGGGACTTTAGGGTTTCCCTTTGGGGAAATTCATCCTGAAGCTGCCCAAATTTCAACATAGGCTACCAATCATTGGTCTATAGAGTCTTTGATCCACTTTCTTGGATTTATCTTCTTCTCTCAACTTGCATCCGGTGACCATAAGAGTGTTCACAGGTTTGTAGTCTTCCATGTTGAACTTCTTCAATATTTCTTTGATGTACTTTGTTTGAGAGATGAAATTGCCTCCATCTAGCTAAGATATATGGAGTCCCATAAACAAAGTCAACTCCCCATGCAAAGACATTTCAAATTCATTTTGCATATCTTTTTGCAAAGTTCTAACTTAATCTATCTATCATCATTACTTCGAAAGATGATGTCATCAATGTATACTTCAATGATGATCATATTGTATTGATCTTCCTTTATGTAGAGATTATTGTCTGCATTTCCCTTTCTAAATCCTTGTTGCTACAAATACCTGTCCAATATTGGGTACCAAGCTCTAGGGGCTTGCTTAAGTCCATCCAGGGCTTTCTTTAATCTACAAACATAGTCTTCATCTTTTGATAATAGGAATCCTTTTGGTTGTTCTATGTAGACTTCTTCTTCTAGATCCACATTAAGAAAGGTTGATTTTACATCCATTTTATTCACTTTGATTCTGGTTTATGATTATTTCGATATTAATATTTGGGTGTTTAACAATATTGTTGATTATCTTCTTCTTCTTGTTCTGCCCCTGGATGCTTTTCTTCTTGGTGTTCCTCTTCTTCTTATTCTTCCTCTTACTTTGGTTCTTCCTCTTCCTGTTCTTCAAAGATGTGTGGATTTTTTCTTTCCTTCTTGGTCTTCAACAATTTTGTTTCATCAGTTTCTATGTTGATGCTTTTTACTATCTTGTTGAGTCTATGATTGTAGCACTTGTATGCTTTTCTTTTACATGGGTACTTGTTAATTTTAGGCAACAATGGTATGTTCTATGCTTTAGAGCAATTTTACTTCAATTTCTTTATTAGCCCAATGTCAATATCCAGTTTAGCAATCACATTAACATGATAGTAAAATGCAGATAGAACATAAACATAAACAGTAGAAGGCAAGCCAAGACAAGAGGACACAAGATGTGGCACTAGCTAGGGACAAACCCCATTGTGGAGAAACCCTTGATCAGTTCTTCATATATTCTTCAATAGTTTAGCGAAGATAGATAGTACAATTTACAAATCTGGTAATTTATTACAGCAATAAAAGAGCCCTAACCAGAAAAGTCAATTCTGGTCAACAGGGCAGATTTGAACCTCAACAATTCAATCAATTTTGGCCTCCAAACAACAAGATGAATCAGCCCTCAAAACAGTTCGAAATCAGCCCAGTCAAAATCTGGTCAAACAATCAACATGCAGTCAGCCCTAGCCCTAGTCAACATTGGTCAAACAGTCAACTATTTGCCTCGATTTATGTGCCCAAAAATGCGGCCTGCCCAAACAGAGATAGCCCTCACAAAAATGCAATCAAAGGTGGTCAACGCAGTCAAAACAACAATCTAGAAATTCGGTCAAACCTGGTCAACTTCCAAAACAGAAATTTATCCTTCCTTTCCTTTGCATGTGTGGAGAGAGTTGTTGCCCAGAAATCCATACCCAATCAAATGAAGAGAGAGAGATATGTGAAGATGAGTGTGTCCAAATGAGGATGAGGCATCATGTATTTATAGCGAACGTTGAGGATGAATAGACGTGACTGTTGGGCTTCTAGGCCTACATAAGTTTGTTGGCCGACCTTGACAATTTTTCCATAATCAAAATAAATTCATAACTTCATTTGTACATGTCAGAATTGGATGATCTTTAGATCAATCCTAAACCTCTTAGAGAGATGAATCCAAGAAAAATATCAGTTGTCATAAATAAGATGACCCATGTGGAGTTTTGCCCTAGTTGCCAGTTTTAACACTCCCTCTCAACTAGGGAGAACTCCACCTGCTAATCCATTTGCCAATTTGTACTATCTCTACCATCAATGCACTTCCCTGCACTGCTCAACTTTGCTCTGCTGAACTATGAAGAAGAAGAAGTGATCGAGAATGTAACATACCATTCTCTACTGACCCGAAGTCAGTCCCAATCAAAAGAGAGTGTCTCATACCACTCTTACTGACCCAAAGTCAATTCCAATAAAAAGAGAGTGTCTCATACCACTCTTACTAACCCAAAGTCAGTTCCCATTGATCCCAAATCAATATCGCTCATCCTAGCATAGGGACTATGATAGTACATGATGCGTCCATAGGTAGTACTATGGTCCCTATCCTCATTTCCCTACTCATTGGCCAGATGAGAGGTACTTCCCATGAGTCCCAAACTGCATGGGTAGGATGTCTCAGTAGGAGAAGGATGAACCACTCACCCTGTCTACATGTCGCCAAGGGGTATCACAGGGGAAGGTTGAACCACTCACCCTGTACACAAAAAACCGCTAGGGGAAGGTTGAACCACTCACCATATGGTTTCTCACCGCTCCAAATAGTACCCCAAGCCCCCTAGAGCTCCTAGAGCTCAATTTCCATCTCATACAGGACCCTCATAAGAGGGTCTCTCCATGACTCTAAGTCGTTTTGGGAAGGCCAAGAATTTGGCCTTCCCTAGGGGTTTTGTCAGAATATCAATGACCTACTCATCAATCCCAATGCGATGGAGCCTTATTGCTCCTTGTTGTACCATATCCCAGATAAAGTGGTACTTGACATCTATATGCTTGGAGCGATCATGAAACACGAGATTCTCTAATAATCGGATCCCACTTTGGTTGTCGCAGAAGATCATGGTGGTATCCATCACATGTCCAAACAGCTCACTAAAGAGCTTCCTCAGCCAGACACCTTCAGAAGATGCCATACTAGCAGCTATGTATTTGGCCTCGACAGTGCTCAAAGCAACCGATTTCTGCTTCCTGCTCATCTAGGATATCGAAGTAGAACCCAAAGAAAAACAACATCAAGAAGTGCTCTTGCGATCCACCACACTGTGGGCCCAATCAACATCAAAATAACCATGCAGCCTCACATTTCCGGCAGTGTATCTCAAGCCATGAGTGATTTTTCCCCGAAGATACCTTAGAAGATTCTTGGCACCAATCCAATGTATATAATGAGGCTCAACCATGTATTGGCTCAATGTGTTAATTGCAAAACATATGTCCAGACGGGAGTTCACCAAGAACATCAGTGCTCCTATGAGTTGACGATACTCAGAAGCATTTCCCAATTCAGGTCCAACAGCACTACCACATAACTTGTTAAAGTTAAGTTCCATCAAAGTAGTCACAGGCTTGCAGTCCACCATCCCAAATCTTTCCAATATCTTCACAACATATTTTCCGTGAGAGAGGAAAATTTCACTTGGATTTTTCCAGGCCTCCAACCCTAGGAAATAATGCATCGGTCCTAGGTCTTTCATCTCAAATTCATAAGCCAACTCCCTCTTACATTTGTGAATGAGAGGATCTGCACATATCAGAAAGAGGTCGTCCACATAAAGTACCAGAATGAGAGGTTTATCATTTTCAACCTTAAAGTAAAGGTTCGGATCGACTTCATTTCTAGTGAATCCCAGCTTCATCCGATAGCTATTGATCCTATCATACCAAGCCTAGGGTGCTTGCTTCAACCCATAGAGAACTTTCTTCAACCTACATACATGAGATTCCTGATCATGAACCTCAAACCCCTCAGGTTGTTCCACATAGACTTCCTCTTTGATCGAACCATGCAAGAAAGCGGTCTTGACATCCATCTGATGTAGGTTCCATCCTTGCGAGGTAGAAAGGGCTATGATCGGGCAGATGGTGGTGTATAAGGGCAACAGGTGCAAATATCTCATTGTAATCTACATCTTCCTTTTGAGAGAAGCCTCGGGCAATAAAGTGAGCCTTAAACTTTTATGCACTTCCATCAGCTCCATGCTTGATTTTGTAGAGCCACTTAGAGGTGACAATTGATTTGTCATGGGGTCTAGGGACCAGTCACCACATCCTAGAAATCATTCTTCATAATTGACTCATATTCTTCATTCTTAGTATCCTTCCATACTTTTTGCTTCACGGCTTCGTTGAATGATGAAGGCTCATTTTGAATGATAGTGCTCATGGCGGTCAAACATCCTTGATACTTGTTCGGCTTCTTGCTTTCACAGAAAGCCCCCCTTGTTGTAATGTGTCTCTTGGCATCTTCGAGAGTCTCCCTAAGCCATGAGGGTCTCCTTTTGGAGGAGGATGGCTCATGAGGAGGAGGATCAATAGGATCCATACGTTCATCAACATTAAGAATCATTTCGTCCTCTTTTTCTCCCTAATTTCCAGTGTCAGTTTCTTTGTCCTTCCTTAGGATGGAAAGACTGTTGATCTTCCTGAGGGCCATATCTTTGTTGAAGGGGAGATCATGACTTATCTCAACTTCCTTTTGATCAGCCACATAAATTCTATATCCCATAGAATTTTCACCATAGCCCACAAAGATTCCTTTCTTCCCAGATGCACCTAATGTGCTTCTTTTCTCTTTCAGCACATGAAAATATACGGGGCTTCCAAAAATTCTAAAATGAGAGACAACGAGTTTTTTACTAGTGAACATTTCTTCGGGAGCCTTGGAGTCCAATTCTTGATGAGGGCATCAGTTTTGAACATACACGGCGGTATTGGCAGCTTCAGCCCATAGAAACTTCGGAAGGCCTTGATCATGAAGCATGGCATGAACAACTTCTATAATAGAGCGATTGTTCCTTTTAGCCACATCATTTTGCTCAAGAGTGTATGGCGTTGTAGTTTCCCTCTTAATGGCAACTTCTCTGCAATAATATTGGAATTCATTGGATTTGTACTCGGACCCATTATGAGTCCTCAATATCTTGATTTTCTTCTTGAATTGGTTTTCGATCAAGGCTTTGAAGTGTCAGAACTAGGGGAACACTTCATCCTTGTTCTTCAAGAAGTAGATCTAGGTCTTGCGAGAATAATCATCCGCAAAGGTGAGATAATATAAGTATCCTACTAAGGAGTTTATGGGCATCATACCAGATATGTCAGAGTGGATCAATTGCAATATGTTTGTGGTCTTGCTATTACTTGAGGGGAATGGTCCCCTTGAAATTTTTCCTTTGGCACATCCTGGACATACACCTTCATGCTCTACTTTGAACTCATGCACACCTGTCACCATCTGTGTCACATCGGCTAGGGCCTTATAATGAATGTGGGCGAACCTCCGGTGCCATAGTTCAGATTGTAGAGATGTGTCGCAAGACATGGTTCCCAATGGACTTCCTCCAACTTGATACAAAGTGTCAACCCTAAACCCAAGAGTAAAATCATCTTTAAAATTTCTTTTGCAAACACGTACGTTTCTATCGATAAAAGACACCTTGAATCCTTTATCTTCCATTGCCAAAATGGACACCAGGTTCTTCTTGAGATCAGGTACATCTAGTACTTCTTGCAAATGAATAGTGTTACATTGATTCAATTGAAGGGTAACATTCCCTACTCCTTCACAGGATAGGTGGCATCGTCTCCAAGGATGATCTCCAAGTTTGTTTCCTTTTCTATCAAATTAGAGAGGGCTTCCTTGTATTTGGTGAAGTGCCTTGAGGCACCACTATCAATCAGCCAATTTCCCAAAGTGTCTGGAGGAGAGGCAGTGGAGAGGGTCTATATAAGATAGTACTCTTTTTGCTTATTGTTAACAACATTGGATTCTTCATACCTAGAGTTCCTTGATTTCTTGGAGGGTCGACCATTTCCTGGATGTCCCGCATTCCTTTTTCCCTTGCCATTGGACCTACCACTCCTCTGATCATTGTTGTTGAAGTTTCCCCTGGAATGATTGTGATCATCATCATGCGATGTGTCCCTTCTATTTGGACACTTCCTTGCATAGTGGCCAAACTTATTGCAAACAAAGCATCTTCCCTTCCTTCCATTTTTGAATCCCGGTCTTCCTTGACGTTGCTTCTTTGAACCTGCAGTGTTCTTCCTCCTGGCATGAGTGGAGAATCCAGTGGGGTTGCTTCTATTAGAAGGCATTTCTTGCTCCACCATTCTTGTTTCTTCTTGAATGCATCTCAACATCAATTCTTCAAACCCTGGAATTCGATCATTGTTGAGTATAGTGGTTCTAAATACATACCACTCAAGTGGGAGTCCTCCAAGGTTGGTGAGAGTAAGTTACCTATCATGAATGACTTCTCCAATTGAGAGTAGATCATTCTTGATCTCAGTAATCCTCAAGAAATAGGATTGAATGTCCTCGTCCTTGCCCTTCTTAATATCATTCAACTTATTCTTGAGAAATAGAATTTGATTAGCATTACTAACCTTGAACATGTCGACCAATTTGTCATAGATCTCCTTGGAGGTCTTGAATTCAGAGATATAGGCCACTAGATGCTTGTGAATGGAATCCCTGATAATCTTCTTCACTTTGACTTCAGCCCTATTGTACTTGGTCTTCAGAGCAGCTGGTGCATTTGAAGGAGGCTCAGGGATTTTACCCTACACATAATCCATCACCTCCTTCTCTTCCAAGGTCAAATCAACAAACATCTTCCATCCATAATAGTCATATTTATCATGGAGCTTGTTTTCAGTCGGGAAGTAGGATGAGGAACCCATTTAGTCTTTTGTCCTTGTCCAACTATCTTTGGTGATTTCTCTTTCACTCTTACTAGGGCTTTGTCTTCACCTCAGCTCTGATACCATGTTAATTTTAGACAACAATGGTATGTTCTATGCTTTAGAGCAATTTTACTTCAATTTCTTTATTAGCCCAATATCAATATCCAATTTAGCAATCAGATCAACATGATAGTAAAATGTAGATAGAACATAAACATAAACAGTAGAAGACAAGCCAAGACAAGAGGACACAAGATGTGGCACCAGCCAGGGACAAACCCCAATGTGGGG
>APFE031477848.1:0-32210 GCA_000404065.3 Pinus taeda | reverse complement strand
TTGACTCATCCATCCAACCAAGTGGGAATACATCAAAGGTTTACACATGATAAAACAAGAACATTACATCATCCATCCTAGGCATAGTGGGGAAACCAAAGTAGGCCGTTACATGACCTTGATAAGAAAAGAAATACATGACATAGAGACGAAATATGTACAACAAGACTATGATAGTCATCAACAACTATTATCAGCAACATCAATCAATCATCATTCAGACCAACAACCATGTTCTCCCTCTGCACCTGTTCCACCTGAAACCAAAAACAACTGTGAATCTTGAACCAAGATCTTCTAAGATAATGCCAACAATGCATTATTAGAAGTATATATGCTCCCCTTGAACCTGTGCCTGGTCTCTGTCAGAACCATATCAGACTCTTTTCATCCTAAGCTTGGCCCACTGTTGTCTTCAAATCAACATATACTCGACTGTATCCATAGAAACCAGCGTATGTACGCGGATGCTCCACATGAAACTCGCATACAACTACTTTTCTCTGAAATAGACAAGTTTCAACAGCAATATGATGCATCAACTACTCCCAACTTCTGCCTGAGGTATTCAAATGTCTCCCTGGGCAGTGGTTTGGTGAGTATATCAACAACCTGTTCCTTGGAGGGAACATACTCCAATTTGACCTTTTGTTCAAGCACTTGTTCTCGAAGAAAATGATATTTGATAGGTATGTGCTTGGTCTTTGAATGCATGACATGATTCTTTGAAATACTGATTGCACTTGTATTATCACATAAAATGGAGGTAGGTGGAGTACAAGTGATTTGAAAATCTTGCAAAGTTTGCATCATCCAAAGGAGTTGTGTGCAACAAGATGCAGCAGCCACATATTCTTCTTCAGCTGTAGATAAAGCAATTGAACTTTGCTTTTTGCTGAACCAAGATACTAATCTGGGACCCATAAAGAATGCACCACCACTAGTTCTTTTTCTGTCATCCATGCTTCCTGCCCAATCTGCATCTGTATATGCATGAAGTGTGAGATTTATATCTCTAGGATACCATAAGCCATAGTTTTGTGTTCCTTGAAGATATTTGAAAATCCTTTTAACCCCCTGAAGGTGTGCTTCTTTTGGATTTGCCTGGAATCTTCCAACTATTCCCACTGCATGCATGATGTCTGGTGGGGTACCTGTTAGATAGAGCAGACTACCAATCATGGATCTATAGGTTGGTTGATGTACTACTGCTGAATCGTCAATTGTGTTGAGGCTGCATCCTGTTACCATAGGGGTACATACTGTTTTCGAATCTTCCATGCCATATTTCTTCAAGATCTGCTTGAGGTACTTGGTTTGCGATAAAAAGATATCGTCTTTATTTTGTTGGACTTGTAAACCAAGAAAATATGTCACCTCACCAAGTAAGGACATTTCAAATTCTTTCTGCATCACCAAAGCAAAGTTTTGACTCATGGCTTCTTCATTACTACCAAAGATGATATCATCAACATACACAACAAGTATTAGCAATTTATCATGATCAATTTTTATATATAGATTGTTATCTGCTGACCCTTTTGAAAAACCTTGTTGATGGAGGTATTTGTCCAGACGATAATACCAAGCCCTTGGAGCCTGTTTAAGACCATAGAGTGCCTTCTTAAGTCTGCATACAATTTTTGGATCATTTCCAAGGATGAATCCATCTGGTTGCTCAATATACACTTCTTCTTCTAAGTCTCCATTTAAAAAGGCAGATGTCACATTCATTTGAAATACTTTGAACTTCTGATAGCTAGAAAGAGAAAGGAACATTCTTATGGCTTCAAGTCTAGCAACTGGTGCAAAAGTTTCTTCAAAGTCTATACCTTCTTGTTGAGCATACCCTTTACAAACAAGTTTGTCCTTGTTTCTAATAACATCTCCATTTTCATTCAGCTTGTTTTTGAATATCCATTTGGTCCCTATGACATTCTTATCATTTGGTCTTAGAACCAACTCCCAAGTGTTATTCTTTTCAATCTGATCAAGTTCTTCATTCATGGCCTTGACCCAACATTTATTTTTGCATGCTTCACTTACATTTTGTGGTTCAGTGGAGGAGAGAAATGTTAGATAACTTGAAGCTTCTTAAATAGTTCTTCTTGTTTGTACACCTGCCTCTTTCTGCCCCAAAATTTGAGTCTTTGGATGATTCTTCTGAACATACCTGGATGGAGTCTTTTCTTCTATCCTTATCAGTATTATCAAATCAATTATTTTTCATTTCACACTCAGATTTGTATACGCTACTTCAGTTATGGGAAACCGCATATATACGCTACTGTGTCTAAGGCAACCAACATATATCAATAAACTTATGATTCATTAAATGTTGATCTTAAATCAGTGCATCAGAACTTCATTAACCATAAGAACAGTAAACAGGTGCAGTAAAATAGAACAGATCATCACACACATGGACACAAGATAACAGGTGGAAACCCAATGTGGGTGAAAACCACTTGCTGCAATTCATCTCTATCTTCTTTTGATAAGAAACTTCTTTGTACAACATTTCTATACTGGTGCAGTCTTATACCAGTACACAGGCTTCTACCTGTAGAAGGCTACAACCTTCTCTCTTTCTCCAGCTTCTCCTGGAAGGGAGCTATAACCCCCTTAGCTCTTGTACTAGCTAATGTACTAGTACGTAGGTGCTGACCTACAGAAGGCTACAACCTTCTCTTTCTTCCAGGGACCATGTTTCATAAATTTTCAGACTGGATCCATGAATAACATCAATCGAACATCAAATATATCTGCATAAACCAATCTATTTTTCACCAACCAAAAATAGATTCAAACAATCACTTCTCTGAATGTTGTAACCAGAAAATAGTAACAGTAACCAGACACCAATTCTAAACCCAGAACACTGTAGCAATAAACAGAAGTAGCTAAAACATGTTTCATGAGACGTACACTACTTCAATATGTAGAACCTGCATGCATACGCTTTTGTATTAAGGCCAACCAGCGTATACGCTGT
The DNA here is from genome assembly GCA_000404065.3 of Pinus taeda. Lineage (NCBI taxonomy): Eukaryota > Viridiplantae > Streptophyta > Pinopsida > Pinales > Pinaceae > Pinus > Pinus taeda. The sequence goes on along the minus strand of APFE031477848.1, from coordinate 29,215 downwards.
TTTGTCTTACTTAACCAGCGTGTATACGCGCCTTTGTTGTTCCGAACTTGCTTACAGATCTATAAAAGATAATTTACCCTTTTCACTTATTCAGACATCAATTATACCCAAATTATCAGATTTATAGATCAAGTCATGTGCCAAATATAATAGATCAAAATCACACAAAGATACTACTATTCAAGCCCTTAAGATCTTGACCCATCAATAGGACTTATCCTTCTTCTAGCGCTCAGGTTCCTCCTTGATTTAGATCCAGCTATGCACCATAACCCAATAACCAATATTCTAGATCTTGCTCTTCATAAGATATTCAATACTTGAGTGAATCCCTTTGCCTAATGATCTCCTTCCCCTTTTATAGTCTTAGGCCTTACTCAATACCATGGTCGAAAACCACTTAGAACCAATACTTGGGACCCAATACCTGGGTTCAACACTTCGGACATAATACCATGGTCCAAAACCATAGGTCCAAATACCAAGGACCAAATACAATGGACTAAAAATAAGTTTTCCCACATGTATGTGCTTTTCCTTGCATGAAAGTGCGTGCATACGCACACGCAACTTTTGATCGGCAATCCCGCGTGTATACGTGATCTGGTTAAGAGGAACATGCGTATATATCTTTTTCTTTCATTCTGAGAGCCTGAACTGTGATCTGCCTTCTAAGTGAGTTGCCGTCAAGGAGAACACCTGTGTCATAATGCCAACATCAACCCTCAAAATAGTTCGAAATCAGCCCAGTCAAAATCTGGTCAAATAGTCAACATGCGGTCAGCCCTAGCTGCAATCAACGGTTTGCCTAGATTTCTGTGGCCAAAAATTCAGCCTGCCCAAATAGAGATCGTCCTCACAAAAAAAGAAATCAAAGGTGGTCAACGTAGTCAAAACAACAATCTAGAAATTCGGTCAAACCTGGTCAACGTGCAAAACATAAATCTATCCTTCCTTTCCTTCACACGTGTGGAGAGAGTCGCTACCCAGAAATCTGTACCCAATTAGATGAGGAGAGAGAGAGATGTGTGAAGATGAGTGTGTCCAAATGAGGATGAGGCATCATGTATTTATAACAAACATTGAGGATGAATAGACGTGATTGTTGGGCTTCTGAGCCTACATAAGTTTGCTGATCAACTTTGACAATTTGTCCATAATCAAAATAAATTCATAACTTCATTTGTACATGTCAGAATCAGATGATATTTTGATCAATCCTACAACTTTTGGAGAGAGGAATCCAAGAAAAATATCAGTTGTCATAAATAAGATGACCCATGAGGAGTTTGGCCCTAGTTGCCAACTTTAACAGTACCCGACTAGTATGCCTTCATCTGTTCGAGAGTAAAAAATTTCCTAAATTCTATTCATCCCTCTTTATGTAACATTTGCTTCTAAATATTCTGAAATGCTTGACACTAGCAGGGCTTCCCTTCCAAAGTTCATAGGGAGTTTTGTGATTGTTGCTTTTGAGCAATCCTTTGTTTAGAATGTGAACAACTATATGTATTGCTCGTACCCAAAAGATATTACTTAGCTTGGATTTTTGCAACAAAGTTCTAGCCATCTCTTCCACGGTTCTATTCTTTCTATCAACCACTGCATTTTGCTAAGGAGTTCTAGTTGTTTAGAAGTGTCTTCTTATTCCATGTTTTCACAGTAGTCATTGAATTCATTTGAAGTAAATTCTCCTCCATTATCTAATGTCAAGCATTTATTTTCAAATTGGTTTCATTTTCAACAAGTTCCTTGAATATTTTGAAATTTTCAAAAGCTTCTGACTTCTTTTTAAGAAAACAAACCCAGTCATCCTTGTGTAGTCATCAACAAGCAACATGAAGTGTTTTTTTCCATCTAGTCCTTCTGTTTTTGCTGGTCCACATAAATCAGTGTGTACAAGTTCCAATGATTTTGTCATGGAATGTTTTTTAGTTTTGAACTCAACTCTTGTTTGTTTTCCATGTTGAAAATACTTGCACATAGTGTTTGAAGGCTTTGTAATTTCAGGCATATCCCTTACAACTTCCTTCTTTCTAATCTTGACAAGATTGTCAAAGCATTCCCTTGGATTCTCTCTTGATTCAGTTTGAAATTATTTGAAACAGAATTTGGAAGCTCTCCTTTATGCATAAGTCTCCTTAAGTTTCCTTGAAAAGGGCTTAATCTTTCTTAAAGAGGGCTCGACCTTCTTCCTTGGTCATTAATATTCCCAACGAATACCTATGGAATAGTGTTGTCATCAATGTCAACATCAGTTCTTGAACGCTCTTATTATATGTCATGATTACATCAGTGGAAACCTTCAATGGACAAGAAGTCCTAGAAGGATGGCAGAAAACCCTCAAATCCCCTCACTTATAGAATTTTTTGGGGATGAAGATCAATGGATCTTCTTTGGAAATCTCCATCATTAGATGCTCCTCGCCATACCGATTCCAAAGGTATGTGGTACATCTTGTAACTCCTCTTGGTTGAGGAGATATGGGTATTTAAAGATCAAGTCCCCATTTTGTGGTCTTAAACCCCAACATCAAGATGATGTGGCAATTCATCATTAGCTGGCAAATTACTTGTAGCCAAGAGGGACTCTCCTTGAATGGTTAAGATTAAATATTTTATGGTTAAAATAATTTGTGATTCTATTGATTGAGGGGGATCAAAATTCAAATTAAGACAACTCCTTCTTAAGTGCAAGTCAACCTCATTTAAGCATGGGGTTTTTGGCTCCAAAAACTAGTTCAATATGAAATTCAAATTTGAATTTTAAAGGGTCGTCTTCCCTCCAAGTCCAATTCGGGTCCCTTTTATAATACCCCTTCAACATCTATATAAAGTGGTTGAATGCTCCACAAAGGATATGCATTGTTGGATGTGTTGAGACCTTGGTTTGACCCCTAGTAATTTTGCATTGCTGGATGTGTTGAGACCCTGGTTTGACCCCTCAAATCTGCCCAGAAAATTCTGCAAAATTTATATTTGAGATCCTTGTCAAAAACCCAGAAAAATTCATAAAGGGTTTCCTCTAGTTTTGATGCTCCAAAATTGACCGCAAATTCCCAGTACTTCACAACTACTAAATTTCGTTCTGCAGAAGTTATGTCTTTTCTGCCCTCCAAAACAGTGGAAAATATCCCCTTGGCTCCTTTCTAACTCCCACACAACAACCCAAATACAAATATCTCTGACCATGACCACCCACAACAACTCCTCCTCAAATGCTGTGCAGGCCTGGGTAGTATTGCGTAAGCTTTAGCAAGGGAAGTTCATACTGATGAGATGGCTCCTTCTTGTCTGCAAATTATATCCTCTCCTCCAACAAGTTCTGAAATGGATTGCCCAGTAACTATGTGGCTTCTAATTTCCGGCACCAACTCCCAAAGGACAGTGTGGCTCGAATTCTGCATCCCAGCAGAGCTCAGAAATTCCATCGTACCTGTGCTATGCCTCTCCCTACCTCCTTAAGACATAGTGAAGCCTTTCTAGGGTGGCACTCATAGGCCACCGAAGAGAAGGGTGAATTTCCTCATTGGGAAACTTTGGTGCTTAACAACACTTTGTAACTCAATTGAACAACTTGAGCAACAATGTAGTTTGTCAAATGATCAAAAAGCCCCAAATGATGTTGCCTTCCTCTTATTTATACTCGTTGTTCCTTTGCCTCATGTGGGTCTTGTTACCCCTCAAACCAATAGGGGACCTAAAGGGGTTCCTAAGAGGGCAACTGCTAGGTTAAGGGCAACGGTGGAGGCTTAGCCCACTGTCACCACAGCTAAGTCTCCCTGTTATTTACAGATTTTCACCAATGGGAGGAGTCCCAGTAGTGTAGGGATTAACTTGTAAAGTATATGTCAATGGATAGGTGAGAAGTGACCCTGAAAACCCATTCCCAAGGATGGAGTAAAGAATGGAACTTGCTTTCTCTTTAAGAAAGGGACTTGGTCCACCAAGGGTAAGGGGTGAGGATTGGAGGGTTGAGGGAGAAAGGATAGGTTCATAAACAAGGTTCTCAATCCCTATAATGCTTGGGAAACTTGTATTCCCAAATGGTCTCTGACAGATAACCTTTATTGAGAAGTGGGACCACACGGGGCCAAGTGGACCCAACCCAGGTTCAGGGATGGAATGCAACAACCAATGATGTTTCTATCCTGGACAAGTTGAAGAGAAAGGACCAAACAAGAATATTTACTTCAAAAGGTTGAGTTGATCCTATTGAGGTCTAGCCTTGGGGATGCCTACGAAAAATTCGATCCTAGAGCTAGGGCTTGGGATTCCTGGAGATTCCACCGTTAGAATTATCTCAAATTTGGAGGAGAGGGAGGGGACCCACCAGCGTAGTAGCCTATAGGAGATTGAAGTTTTTCCTTGGGTCAATTCCTGGGAAATTGATGCCCTAGGTGACCTAATGGGGCTAGACTTGGGGGAAAAAGGAAAAATGGTAAGAAGAGGGTTAAAATGGTCACCCTTTTTGAGGGATTAGTGCCTAGTTCACTTGGGGATATGGAATCAAGTATAATGATGAGTAAGAACCTGGTTTCTTGATCAAGGAGGCCCAAAAAGTCAACTTCATCCATTGTTGAGACTTGAGAGAGAGAAAAAAAGTGACCTTCAGGTATTTATACTTCAAAGAAAATGATGCAAGATTCTCGAGATAAATAAATCTCTAGGACATTTCATTCATATAACATTGGCCCATATATTAAATCAGCTAAAACATGCTCAATTCCACATTTCAATAATGCAACAACTAGCCCTAATTTTAGCAATATGCAACAACAAGAATACTAGCTTTAAAATTTACTTACAACATTATAGAGTATATCCAACCAGAATTTTGTTTGCACAATAAAGCTCCAAGACAAGAGAAATAGCCTGAATCCATACATCAAAATTCATCCATCTCCAAAAAATATCCACCAAGGAAAAAGTGCGAAATTCGATTAGAGACATCCCAAGTCAAGTGATGGTCCAAATGAATGTGTCTAACATCAATATATAGCCTCCTAAGGAGTTTGAATTAGCCTATGGGCCTACGTTAACCCTTAATGATAAAATAATGTACAAATAAAACTCCTATTGGTGACAAGCCCACCAAACATGGGGCGAAACAATAATATATGCATATCGTAGGGCCCTCCAAAGGTTCAATAATATCTTCAAGTGCCATATTGAGGAATAAATTTCTCAGAATATGATGGACAAGGGGTTGGCCCCTTGTTCTCTAAGTAGTAGACCTATGGTGCTCTCAGTGGGTAGTGGGGCACATAGATGGCCACATGGGTCTCCATATGGATCAGAGATCCTCTTCAAGGGTCCAAGTGGTGGAATGAATGCTGCCATGACATCTTACAAGTCCTGGGACACCTGTCAAGAGTGTGGGGCTCTTGTGGGGGCCTGCTAGGCATAGTGTACCAAGCATATCACCATCATCCCAAAAGTGGATCGCTAGTAATCTTTGAGCATCCATGAAGATCTTTGGAGTGTTATCTGCTGCTATGGAGGCCAATGGACCTCTATGCACACCCTACATGTGCCAATGTAGACCTCTGGGCGTTAGGATCCCATATAGGGAAACCAAACCCAAATGGAAACCACCTGCAATCCTGCATAAGATCCAATGTGTCCCCTAAGCTTTCAGTACAACCATTCATTAAAATAATTGGGTAAAAGAACTTACAAATCATGGATAACAAAGTGGGCACTTCATAATGGCATACCCTTCTGTAGTGGGCTTTGTCATGTGCTAGTATCTCCAAGCTCCAAAGGTAGTTAACCAAGTACCTTATTAGGTGGTTTCAACCCTTAAAGGGGATAGTATGTCCAAGGTACAACCCTTTAATGGGGGTAGCAAGTGATAAATAAGTGGAATGGAGTAGGGAATGAGAGGGGCAATCCTGGGCCACATATTGGGGCATAGGGGTAGCTAGATAAGGGGAAGCCAACACCTGGGTATGTAATGTGTAGGAGGGAGCAATCGTGGTACATGAGGTGCCTCGACCTTGATTTTTCCACCCTTCTTTATATGCCTTTTGTCTTTTATGAATTTTATTTAATTAATTGCTTGGGGCTCGAAGGACAAGAGGATGATGTGTAAGATATAGCAATGATTACCCTTTTTAAGTAGGGCAGTTCATTGCCCTCTAGGGGTTGGGACAATCATGGATTCTTGAATGATAAAGGAGGCTCATCTAGGTCCCTATGGAACCAAGGTGATGACCATGGATTAGGGTAGAGCTCATGTATTAGCTTTTTCCCACATGCTAATTATTTAGTCCCGACCATCTTTTTGCATTTTGTGGTACAATTTCTTGTTAAATGTGGTGAATTATTCTTTTTTCTTTTTCTTTTAATTGCTTCAACCTCCGGGGCATCATTCCAGGCCTGACCCAAGGTGGGGGCAAGGAGATAGGGAGGTTGGCCCTATGTGGACCCAGAATGGAAATGTGGATCCAGGTGAGAGAAATGATGAATGGGGTATAGTGAGTGGAAAGGGGAATAATATATGCAGGTAAAGGAGCGAGACCACACACCCAAAGTTTGGGTTTCCGAAGTAGTACCACCCTAGAACCAAATGGACAATAAAGGAGATCCCACGGGACTAAGATCCAAGGGTAGCAACCAAAAGAGATCAAGGGGACAAGAGCACAAACGAAGCCCACTTTTTCTGCAAATCCCCCCATCAATCCATACCCAGAAGTATCCATGATAAGTAAACCCAATACTCAATTACCAAATGACAAGATATACCTTTAGATTTGGGAGGTCCACTTTCAAACATACGATCAATACAGGTGGGTGAGGGACCACATGGCTGGCTCAAGTGGCAGAGAAATGGCACATCGAGCTAGTAGGAGGCTGCAAGGGGTTGCTGGTTGCCAACTAAGTCTCATCGTGGAGAAAAATTTCTCCTAGGGATATCACCCACAAAGTGGTGGGTAATAGGTCCCTCCAATAATTTCGACCTCCTTTAATAATTTCAAACTCCTTTACCTAGTGGTGCGTATTTTGTGAGAGAGTTTTCCCCACATTCCACTAAGAAATTAAAAAAAAAAGACTTCGACCCACTTTTCCTAAGTGCCTCTCCAAAAATTACTTTAGGCCCCAAAATGACAAAATTAACAAAATTGGTTTTTCCCTTTAGAAAAATATTAAGTAAGGGACATTATAGACATAGGGGGAAGATGGTTTCTCCCCTATGCAATGACTCCTGTTACTCAAACATAGGGTGGAAGATGTTTTCTCCCCTATGTGATGACATGAGGTGAGAGTGTCCCATAGGACCTGTAATAACCGAAACTGAAATACAGGAAGCGTATAGAAATTTTAAATTTTGTGCTTACTTGGACTGCTATCTGATCCGGTGAAGTTGATGATGCTGCTACTGCTCAGCTCCAATTATCCGGGAGACCAATTCCACCCAGCCAGACTGAGCAGAGACTGGCTGCTCAATCCAGTAAGCTTCTCACAGAAGCTCACTGTCCCCCGTGCCTAGAACCTCAGACGGATTAAAGCTCTTCCAATGGCAGACCTCTCTCACTGCTGAATCTCTCCTCCTGGTTTCTCACTCCGTTCTTCCCCCCCTTTCTCGGTTCAGACCTCCGGTTTTAACTGCGGGCTTGGCAGTGGCTGCCCTCCCACCTGCAGCCACCGCCTTCCCTCCTCCCGACACGCCTTCCATGCATTTTTGCGGCTCTCAGATATTTTGCCCCTGCTGTCTTATGTCTGCTCTTATGTATCCTGTTTGATTTATGCGCCCCTTATATAAGGGTGTTTTCTTTTATTTTTTTGATTTTATTTTTATTATAAGGTTTTAATTTTATAAAGTTTAATTTATATATTTTATAAAGTTTAAAATTTATGTTTATAAAGTTTAATCATATTTATTTTAAAGTTCAATTCATATTTGTTTTAAGGTTTACTATATCTGTTTTAATATAAAGTTAAAACTTTATGTTAGTGGATTAGTTTAGATGGGTTGTTACAGGACCTCCCTCATTGTCTTGAGAGGATGGTAGTTGATGCTCCCCAATGATTCTTCTTCTTTAGATTCGAGAATTTTTCAGCATATAGAGTTGAGCAGAGATGGGACATGATATGACGGCAGGATACATATGATTATTACATGTGTAGTTGGAATTTATCCCTAGCTAAGAGGGAGTGTTAATTTGGCAACTCAGTGACAAATTCCAACCATGGGACTAGATTCCTCATTTCGAGGGGACCAATTTTGACTATTGAAGCACTCAATTTGGATGAGGGAAAGTGTATTTTTGAAATGAAGGCCACAATGTCACATTTGACTAGGTCAGCTCTAACATGAAATTGGACACCCTTGGAAGCCTATAAATATAAGTGACCTAAAGCTCATTTGGGCATCACCAAGCATCTTCTTCTTCTCTTCTTCATTGATTGGTTTGCACAGGTGTGAGTCTAGGTCAAGGAAAGTGGTTCATACAAGTCCGAGATTATAAGGTTTGAAGCTCACACGTGTTTTAGGGTTTTGGTTTCCAACCGCAGGCTATACACCGGCAATTTTTGGCTACAACCACAGGCTGGCAGGCTTGTTTGTGAGGTTGGAAGCTCTCAATCGCATGCACACTTCCGCTTCCATGCGGTTGAGCTCTAGGATTTCATTTTGACATTTGACCACAGTTGATCGCAGACAGGAAAAGTTGTCTTTGATTTGCATTGATGTTGGGAACATATTTCTGAAAGTTGTTGGGTGATTTTGTATTGGGCTCATTGTACTCTCTACTGAACATTTTATGACAATCTAATAGAAGAAGAATTACAAAGGGTTTTCCCATAGTGGCTTTTTCCCTGGTCATTGACCGAAAATCTGGGGTTTCTTGTTGATGTGTTGATTGTCTCCTTTGTCATTGCATGTACTGTTCTATTTTCAATTACTGTTGATTGGAAACATTGAAAATATTAATTATTGTTGAAACATTGCTAATTGAAAAATTAAATTGGACTAAAGTAATTGAAACAACATAGAGCAGGATTAATAATTCTGAACCATTTTATTTCTATTTGCAAGGACAATCCATGTACAAAATAGTGAGGAATGAGTGTACCTGGGTCGCTACAACAAGCACGCAAAACCCAAGTGAAAGAGAGGGATTATCATGCTGAAATTGGCTCAGACTGGCTCAATGCACTGGCCAAAAAATCCTGCTGCTGCTGCTGGAGGAAAACTGTGATTTCACCCTGCAGAACTGCTCCAAAAAGTTTGAAAAATTAGAGATAAGCTCCTTGCAGCCCAACCGTCAAAAACTAGAAAGATCTCGTGCTAATTCCTATTGCTCGGAAATGCCCAAATTTTATGCCACTGGCCCAGAAGAGAACTCTGCACCCAACCAATAATCTACTGCTGCCAATAGCTATGAATCCTCCCTCAAACTACTACTGGAAAATTACCCTGTAGATTTTCTCCGGAAATAGTGAGAATTCAACTCCAACTAGCTCCCAATCTCCCTGCCCAATCTTTGCTTTGGAAATGCTCCAGAAACCCTTGTGCAGGCCCTGAGAATAGCCAATTCATCTCTCCCAAATGTAGTGATCTCTAGCTCTGCAAATCACCCAAGATACTCGTCCTCCCTCAAGTAAAATTTCTGCAATTTCTCCAAGTGCTACTCCCTCGGAAGCTTGTCTCCCCAAGCTCTGAGAATTTCTTCCTATTCGTCCTCTACGAAACTCACACAAGCTGAATCACTAATGACTCACAAACTGCTGGAAAACACTCTCCAATCAACTCCCAAATCCTCTCCTAGGATGACACTCTTGGTTCACCGAAGAAGAGTCGGAATTCCCACTTGGAAATTCCTTGTGCTAAGCAACATTGATTGACCTGGCTAAACAGCTCAAGCAAACTCTTTGTCTGAAATTGCAATGTCAAAAAGCCCTTCAAATGATGCTTCCCCTTCTATTTATAATTGCTGCTTACCTCCCATTTGTGGGCTCCACTAATTCGACCCCCTTTTCCCTTCTCCTTTCTTGTCATTCAATTTTCTCCTAAGTGGTTCGATTTGCCTTCTTTTGGGTGGCCCCCACAATCCACTAACACTTTAATTTTCTCTCTTGAAAATTAATTTGTGCCTCCATACCCACTTTTCCTAAGTTTAGAAGCCAAAATATTTATTAATCGCCAAAAATTACAAAATTGGTAATTCTCCTTAGCAAATTTATTCATTGGGGACATGACAGAGGATGCACGATTAGAGGTCACGGAGTGTACCCAACAACATGCGACCTTGAAAAATATGTTAGCGTGACTTGAAGTCTCCTGGGACGAGATGCTAAGTATGAGATGCATTCTAAGGAGCACAAATCATTAGTGGTCTTGTGCAACTTGAACATCAATTGTATACATCTATATGCGCAATGTTTAGGTAGTTGTTGACCTGTGCAAATGCTGAATACGATGAAGTTTGCTTTCAGTACTCTGTCTAATTTGCGTTAGTTCTAATCACTCCTAGATAATGCCCAAAATCAAAATGGTTAACCTGCAATGGAGAGGACTGTGGTCAAAGTGTGAGTGCCAGCCTGTAGTATGAAGGTGATTTGAATCAACTCATGCAATGTATTTGCTGGACAGAGTACTCTTGCTGCTAATGTAATGATAAAACAGAGTATTTGAGAAAAGTAGATGGACTGTATTTGCTGGACAGAGTACTCTTGCTGCTAATGTAATGATAAAACAGAGTATTTGAGAAAAGTAGATGGACTGTCTATGTATTGTTGTAGTCACTGTGTATTTTGTAATTCTGAGTGAGGTTCTCAGTCCAAGAAGGGCATGTATGATGTTTCGAGTTATGTATTTGTCATGGCATTGTTTGTGTAAGAGTATTGCTGCTATAAGTAAGGGATTAGGCTACAGATTGAATACTTATGATCAGTCATATGAGCAGAAGGTGGTGTTGATGTACTATTGATGTTTTGGGTAGACCTAGGGTGGCACTAGATTCTGCACCTATTAGGGTTTGATATATATGGGACAGGGGACAGATTAGTGCGATAGCTGCCATGTATGTTGTGTTGTTGTAGAGGTAGGGTGTTTGATGAGAGTTTGTGTTTGACCAGAGGTTGTGTTGCAGATTGAGATAAGAGACAGAGTTGTGATCAGCGTTTGTGTAGTGCTGGTGTGCACAACAAGGCTGCAGTGGGCCGGAACATTACTATAGCTACCTTGCCTTATATATGCTACTATCATTGTGCTACTCTACTTTGTTTTTGTGATATGTATCCTAAGCAGAGAATGCTATTGAGCAGGTTGGTCTATCAATAAATTTGCCAGGAAATGTTGCTAGGGTTTGCTATAACTTGAAGTGCTTGCCAATCCATCATATTGTTGATTTGATGTATTCGTGTAGCTAAGCTCATAATACTACTAAGTGTATCAATCAAAGTTTGTTACCAGAAGTTAGATGTTGAGTTAGGGTTTATGTTTGCATATTGATGATTGAAGTTGTTGTCTTGCCAAAGTGATTACTACTGATATCTCAAGAAGTATAGCTGCTAATACTGCTAGAGGACTGACAGTATGAGGATTTATGTTACAGTTTGAATCTAGTATTTGATAGGTTTGATTTGTTGAGCAGAGGCTTGTATTCCAGAGAGGTATTGTCTCTGATGCTAGTGATATGTGGAGAAATGTTTTGATACATCAATCTATTGGATGATTCAATTAGGGCTTGATATTTTAAACATAAAAATTTGTGGTTGTTGCTAATGATCTTGCGCCAGTGATTCCTAAACGACAAAGTCAGCAAAATATTTGATACTATTTATTTTGATTTGAGCACAGTGGATCTATTCTAAAAATTGTGAAATGTGGTCCACCGGCTGATTAGGGTGACAGGGTGGTGCTAGGGCAGGTTGGAGCCTGCACGGGGCTTTGGAGCATCCTTCTAGTCGGAGCTGGTAAACCGGGTGTTGGAGCCTATAAACTAAGGCATTGGAGCGTCCTGCCAGTTGGAGTTAGTAAACCGGTAAACCAGGAGTTGGAGCTGAAAATATTGATATAAATTGTTGAATACAATTATTAAGAAGCATTTGGTGGTTTTTCTCCCGGAAGGGTTTCCACCTAAAAATCTTGGTGTATTGTCTTGATGTCATGCATTGTTGAATGGTATTTTTTACTGATATGATGTTGATTTATGTTTCAACTAATGCTAATGTTAATTTGAATCTTCTTAAGATTAAAATTAACTAATTGAAGAGAAATATTGATTCACCCCCTCTCAGTATTTCCAACAATACCTTACTTGAAAGAAAATGCTTGGATTTGATTGTTAATTTGACATTATTTTGCTTTATCTATCCCTTGGGGGCTTGCCACTTGAATTTTTCCTTGAACGCCTTACTTGGAGATGATTCTTTTTCCTGCTTGGAGGACTCAATCTCCCTTTCTTTTTTTGGAATGCTAACGACTAGACTAGTTTGAAGCAATATGGCATTTTCATTGAATAATTTTGAATTGACATTTAGATGATTAGCCCTTGGGGGCTTCAGGTAGCACAATAAGACTTCAACGATCTAACATTTGCCTTTTCTTTTCCTTTCACACGATCCAACAGCTGAAAAGGGGATGACTTCATGCCCTACATGTGGTACAAATGCTTGATTTGATGTCACTTTGCTTGAGAGTTGAGCTGATTTGGCTCAGGGATGATACTTCCTTGACCTTCGCTCTTTGTCCACCTCATAATTTTCTTTCAAATATTGTATCTTGCAATCCTACATGGAAAGCCCTCTTTCCCTAAAAGTGGGTTCATTGTTATAATTAGAGATATGTGAGGGTGTTCTACTTCTAACTACTTCAAAAGGCAAGTGGTTCATCTTGGCATAGACAATCAAATGGACACCCTCTTTGCCTCAAAAGATGCAGCATGATGCCCCGGGATACCCAAATGCATTAGGGACTGTGAGGCTCTCAAGATGCATAGCCAAGGCGAAAATGGAGTGCAAAATACATAAGACACATGGCACATGTGGAGTAGGGGTGCACTAGGATCAGAAGGGATAATGTAAGGGAAAAGTACATGTGGTAATCACCCTTACAAGGCTTTATGACACAAGTGGTATCTTAAACCATGAGTCCTAATAGTGTCTAATCCATGGTATCTGCAACACTATCCTAGTGTATAAGAATACCCATCAAGGCAGGGAATTATTGCCCTCGAGGGGAAAGTCAACAATGCCACAAAGGAAGATATACCATGAAATAAACTATACCGGGAGTAGCCATGATTTTCCACACCAATAGGGATCTAACTGTCACTTTTAGAAAATAACACAAACCCCACATGGCTTTACAAGGCTATAAGGAACCCTTTGGGCTTATATGGCATGGCCAAAAAGTTATGGAGTACCCTTGCTGAAAGAGGGGTACTGGTAGCATGATATCATGTTATGGATTATGTACATTAAAGGGGAATATTTAAGGAAAGAGATTAATATCATTATCGATGAGAATTGTGAGGAAAATTACATTAACATTAATTTGGAAACTCAATTATTAATTTTAGAATCAAATACAATTGAGAATAAGGATGCCTCTTATTTTGAAACAAAATACAAAATTTGGAATTTGCAAGTAACAATTGATGATTATGAATGTATATCTCAATTCAGTGTTGTAACTAGGTTTAAAGAAGAAATCGACATAATCCTTGGTTTACCTTGGTTTGAAGAACTTGGTACCTTCATGTTAAACACAAATATTTCTTTTTTGATGTTTCCCTATAAGAAGAAGATGATGACATTCTAGGACATGACAATAAAGTCAGAATATGTAATATCTTCATTGTATGAGTTTAAAGATATCACAAAAATAATGTTTCAAGAAAATAAAATGTTAATGTCAAGAATGCATAAAGAATTTGTTGAAATTATCTTAGATAAAAACAAAGAAATTTCTTGCTTAAAAGGTCATGGTCAGAAATTACTTGCACAAATCAAGAAATCTAAGACTATGAAGCAGTAATTGGAAAACATAATAGAAAAACTTATCTAGAAAGAAGAATTGAAGTCTTTAGGTAAAAATGTCCAAGTTGAGGAGAAGGGAACAAATACAGATCTTGTTAATCTTACGACTTAGAAAAATGCCAATTCAATTGAACTCAAAACTTACTTAGATGTTGCAATATAGACAATGGAAATTTGAAGTGAAGATTCCGTAATCTACTCAGCGACATTAGTACCTAAAGTAAGTCAAGAAATTGCCACAAGCATTACAAAGGAAAATTAGGTCACAAAAACACTTTATTGACATCCAAATCATAAGAGTGGACATATCAACTAGTTTGCACATCAATATCACCTAGGAAAAAAGCAACTGAGTTACATTTCGTAAAATATTGATGCCAACATAATTAAGTCTTATGAAAACAATTCATCTTGGGTATTGAATAAGTGCAATGTTCCATAGAAGATTGAATTGGAATGGCTAGATCAATTTTCAGTTCGACAATTTTGTTCAACATTTGGAGTTTCATATCATCTTGTATCATCGAAGATGATAGATCTAAGAATTGGGAAAGACACAAAGAGATTATGAGATAGAAAAAGATATCAAGCCTTTTGTTAAAATTGGCAACTAGGGAAAACTCCATGTGGGTCACCTTATTAATGTTGGGTCCCTATAATACTAGTGATTACCCCATTACTATGGTAGTTATACCCCTTATTTATATTGTTGTGCCCCTATTACCCACATATTGTTATTTCTGTGCCCATAGAATCCCTCTATTATTATTTTGTGGCTTTATATTATTATTGTTAGGTCGGCTGGATTATATTGTGACTCCTTAGACTCCTATATATAGAAAGGAGGTTTTGTCATTTGTATCATCCAAGAATTGTTCATTTATGTAATGTAAAGGAGGTTGCCCCCTCGAAGAGGCTGAATTCTAAGTCGTTGATCTATCTTTTATATCTTTTCTTGAGCTGGTTTCATAACAGACCTCCAGATTTGTCCTAATGTAATCAGCTGCTGATTGTGGTTGCTACACTTTGGGCTTGAAATGATTCAGGATTATCTTGCCCTCCTTGATGTCATAGGCAGACATCAACCTTTGCTGATTTGTGGGGGCCATCTTAAGATATTGGTTGTAAAGTTGTACCCTTAGTGGGTCATTTATAGCTTTAATCTCAGTGAATGTTCTTTTGATATCAGAGGCCTGCTTTCTTTGAGGCCGAGTAGATGAAACTTCCACACTATGTTGCCTCTCTAGCTCTTGCCTGTATGAGATGGTAGATGTGTCTACCACCGGGGATGTCTGTTGGCTGGCTATCTTTTCCCCTCTCAAACTGTCCATTGTTTCCTCAAATATTTCCTCTTCAGAGTGAAGATTTAATCTTTGTCTCTTTGCACACGGCTGCTCTGCCTGTCCACCCATGGGTGTGGGGTCTTCCCTGTCTCTTTTCTTGCCCTTCTCCTCATTTAGAGGAGTTTGTAATGCAGGTACCTCTGTTGCTTTTGTTTGTACTGGAGGAATTTTCTCTTGCTGTTCTGTCATTTCTTGCTAATCTGTTTCTGCTACTTCCTTGCCCTTTGAGATCCCTGTGCAGGCTTCTTGAACTGGCTGCTAAGAAGTTCCAGCAGAGGATGTGCCAATTCCTGCTTGTGGAGGTAGCTTGAAGGATACATGTCCAAAAGAGTCCAGGTCAAGTGTCTTTTCAAGGTCTTTCATAGCCCTCTCCATCTTTTCTTGTTCAGTAATTTGTTCTACTAATGTACCCTCTACCCAGTCATCTTGATTAACATATTGTTCAAAATCAGGGATTCTATGGTGTACAAAAGATGATAATCTGTTTCTTACTTTTCTATCACTTATAAAGCTGTTTGGGTCATAAGGTACCCACTAGAAACTTTTCTTCAATTTAAGTTCTTCCCCCAATATTCTATCAACATCTTCCCATGCCTCTCTTTTATTGAGGACAAAAGGGCCTAATTGGGTTTTAATTCTCAGCTGTGCCTTTTTCTTTGCACTGCAAAAATGGGTTAAATCTGCATTAATAAGCTGCCTGAAGTATTCCAGTGCAAATAGTCTCATAGGTACAAATTTGGGCAGCTTGTAGGGGCACAGTTCACAACCATAAATCCTGATTTCAGTGTGATTCTGGTACAAGTACCGGTCACCTATCTTGTATTGTTTGGAAAGTTGTAAAATCTTCTTTATATCAGCAGAGAGCCTAGGAGGAGGAGCTCCTACCAATAAAGTGGTGGCTGGATATATGAACAGGTCAATGCATTCACAATAGCCATAAGGGGAGTCATGTACATTGTGGAAGACTGAGGTCCAAAAGATTACAGACCTCCTTTCTCCTTTGGAATCTAATTTTCTGATGGGAAATGAAAAGCTGTCTGGCTGGTAATATAAGAAAAGATGGTAGATGAATGAGGTGTACTTAAAGACTCCTTCTCTGTCCAAACTTATGAACCACTCATTGATTTTGTTAGGAATAAAGGTTGCATAGTCATACTTGACAGTAGGGGGTTGTCTTGGGGTAAATATTGACAACAAAACTAAGGTAGTCTCATCAACAAACTCACTGGTTTTAAAACCCAAGATGAAGGATATCATATCAACTAGGAGTTGTCCTATTTCATTGAACCAGACATGCAAATATGGAGGTGGGCCTTGGGGCTGGCGATATGGCCTCATGAACATTCGTGCAATATGAGTTATCTCTGATTGGGGCAATTTAGAACCTTGGTCATGCAAGAATCCCATTGAAAGAGGAGCCAGAGGCTGAGTGGGATGAAAGTGTAACATCTCTTGATAGATTCAACAATTATGTAGAAGAGGACAGTTTGGTATGGGGTTATGACTGCTCTAGTGACAGGGTCATAATTGGCACAACAATGGTGGATAATATCTGGAAAGACATTAACTGAGGGAAGGCAATATCTGGGAAGATTGGATTCCCATATTCCATAGAAATCAAAGTCGCTCAGATGACTGTTTCTAACTCGGCAAAATGCTTGGAGGTGGTTCATGTCTCTAGTTAACTCTTTGATTTGAAAATCTCTATAGGCCAAAGGCAACCAATTCTGGTCCTTATGAGGTTCATTGAGGGGTGCGACATTCAGGGCCACCAGAGCTTCCATGTTTGCCTATGGTGTTTTTAACTAGAGGTCAAGTTTCTGTGGGGGAAATGGGCAAAAGAGCAGTTCTGGGACCTTTCTCTGTAAGTTGCAGGTTGAATTTAACTTGAATTTGGATATCTTGGGAAAATTTGCAGAGGAAAACTGAAATTACGGGTTCGGGAGGAAACTGGGTAAGTACCTGTTTTTAGAAGCGAATCAGTGTAACTGCCGATTGCAGGAGGAGATGTTGGGCATGACGCTGGAGCTCATTTGGCCGGGTGGCAAACTTGTACACTTTGAACAATCAGGTGGACGTAAATTGCATGCAATAGTTTCGCAGAGAAAATGAATGGAAATGGACGAAAATGACATTTTTACGACTTTTTAACAAAAATTTGGCTTTGCGAGGTTTTTTGGCGCTTTTTAGTCGGATGACGTCATTGTGACGGGACATTTTGTCGTGCAGTGGAGGGTAAAGATGGGTGACGTGGCGATGATGTCATCGGGCGGGGTTGACGGGAGGGCGGTAAGCGGTATCAGCCCGCGCCGCTTTTGGGCTCAAGTGGTTTTGGCCGGAGGGGCAGTGAGTAATGCGGGAGGGCGACACGCATCCATGGTACGGGTGTGATACCACCAGTTCCCCGGGTGGTAAAGGCCAGTGGCAAAGGGGGTTATGATATGAATCTCGGCCGTCAGATGCGAGGGCCTAGATCTAACGGTTGACGCTTTGCAAAGACGATGAAGGTTAATGCGTGGCCCGCGATATAATGCCTAAGATTTGGGTGTATTTCTATTGTATCGAGGAGGGCAGATTATTGATTAACATGGGGTTAATCAATTCTTTATATGCGCGGGGGATGGTTATTATAAGGTTTCAAATAAACCTACAATCCCGTTTAAAATAATGAAATATGGCTATAGTTTAGCCGGGGGGCGAGATAGTAAATATTTTGGGGGTTTTTTATATGTTAATATAATATGGGAAATGGGCATTAGGATAATGATTTATACAATAATGTTAATAGTTAATATGGAATATGTTCGGAAGCAAGCGCTAAGTCCAATGTCAAGTAACTTAGGCTTAAAGTAATGAAAAGGGTTTTACACAAGAAATGTGGCTTCTTTGCCTAAAGTAAGAATGTGGTTTTACTTAGGCTTTATCATGAAATGGAGTGATTTAGGAGCATTGAGTAGAACTCAATATCCTTGGGAGGGAGGTTAGTAAGTGATTTTGGGAGAAGTGTTAAGGGAAGTTAGTCATGCCTTAATTGACTTGTAACCAAACAGCTGCCATGGTACTTATGATATCAGATGAAAATTGTGATAAAAAAAATTAACCATAAGCATGCCTCTGCAACACCAAAACTGCCTACCCAGCCTACTGTACCTAACATGTTTTCTTATTTTTCTATGGGTGCACTTGGACTAGCAGACCCTTTCAATCTTCTTTTCTTTTCATTGGAATCCTATCTATATCTACCCTTATAACTTCCAAGGGCTCAGATTTAACAGTTGAGCTCCTTTACTTCTCTACCTATCTATTTACCTGCCAAGATTGAACAATTTGGATAAGTATTATTTCTCTATCTCTAAGACAAGTAAATTCAAACATGAATTGACCAAGATTAAACTGTTTGGCCATCCATCCATGGTGGCATAAATGAACAAGCTGTCCACCATCAGATTTTTGCAAAAGTAGAACAGTAGTGGCATTTTGGACTTGCACGCTTTCATGGTCCTTTGTTTGCGGTTCATTTTTTTTATTTTCTTGCCCTTTGATTTTTCTTTTAGGGCATACCCTCTTTACATTTTTTTTAACTTTTTTGATTTCTTGGGAATATGGAAAACCTTTGCAACCAGCCAAAAGTATGAACATATTAGAGCTCTTCAATGTCAATCATGAAAAATGACACCTATTGGTATAGGAGCCTAATAGTGGCTCCACTTGGGGATGGCTTTTCTTGATGAAAAGTCAAGAACAACAGGTCAGATGGCCTTATGTATAATTCTTGCTGCATTATGAAATTTTCCTTTGCTGTAAGTGAACAAACTGTTAAGAGGACCATGTAAGATATACACATCTCTCATGAGCTGATCCAAACAACTACACCTCTGTTTTCGCTCTGAAATCTGCTTTTGCTGGTTGCTTCATTATACTTATGACAATTGTAGTTGTGAAGCTTAGGGCCTTCTCTTCGGGCTTCAACTTCAGCAAATTTCCTGTCCAATCCGAGCCTAGACATTATTAAATATAAAGTATGTACAGGTTAAGACAAAAATACCTCAGACAACCAGATCAAAATAGTGCTTGAGCATCCTGCCATTAACTGGTCCTCCCTCTGCTTCTGCACCATGCAGACTTTTTAAAAAGTAAGTATTGTTTCCTTATACAGCCTGGATGATAAAAGGTCCCCTCCATAGGAAATCAAAGTTCCCATGTTTTCCTTTGTCTTCTCTCCTTGAGTCCCATTTCAAAACCTTGTCTCCAATATAGAAATCCTCTGCCTTATTCCTTTTATCAAACATCTTCTTGAGCATTTCATGTAGCACTTGAGATCTCTGATATACCTCTTCTCTAGTTTGCTGTAAATGAATAGTTTGATTTATTCTTCTCTGAATGTCATTAGGTTCTGCCTGTACTTCTTGTAGCAACTTCATCACAAGGACTCCTAAAGATGTAGGAAAAATTGCCTCCATGCCATAAACCAATTCATAGGGGCTTGTTCCAATGGACCTCTTTGCAGTCAATCTGTCTGCCCATAGTGCATTGATAAGCTTCTTATGCCAATTTTTCTTGTTTTCTTCCAATACTTTCTTAATGATAGTGATCAGGCTTTTATTGGATGACTCGACTAGACCATTACCTTGAGGGTAATAGGCTGTGGAGTGGCCTAAGGTAATGTGGTACTTGTGACAGAAATTGATCATTATCTTGGATTTGAAAGCAGCAACATTTTCAATGATAATCTTTTAAGGACAACCAGATCTGGATAGGATGTTGGTTTCTAAGAATTGCATGATCAATGAATCATTGGCTTGTCTATAAGGGATGGCCTCTATCCACTTGGTGAAATAGTCTGTGGTAGTCAGGATCCATTTATGTTGGCCAGATGAGGGAGGATTAATTTCCCCAATGAATTCTAAACCCCATTGTTGGAAAGGCTTTTCTGTGGAAATTGGTTTAAGGGGTAGAGGCAAAAGTTTCCTCTTGCCTTCAAAAATTTGGCATTTATGGAAAAAAGTTACAAATTTCTTTACATCAGCAAACAGGGTGGGCCAATAAAGTCCAGCCCTTAGGATTTTATCAGCAGTTGATTTCTAGTACAAATGTCCACCACAGTCCCTTGCATGAAGTTCTTTGAGTACCTTGTCAGTTTCATCTTTTATTAGACAATTTAATAGAACACCTTCATGATTTTTCCAAAATAAAGCATCATCTAAAATACAAAATTTTGAAGCTTTCATTTTTAGATCTTTTCTTAGTTCTAGATAATCTTGGAGGAGCCTACAGGTTTAGCAATACATTAATTATATCAGCATACCAAGTGATTGTAAAAAGGCTTGATTGATCTGTGGAGTTGCCATCTCCTGTTCATTATCTAGTTCATTGATATCAAGGGCTTGAAAATTGGTTTCAGTCATAAGTTTAGCTAATCCTTGTCCTTTTATCGACTTTGTTGGTTTAATTTCAATGTCATATTCCAAAATGTTAGCTATCCACTTGCCACGTTTTCCTTCAATTCCTTCCTGAGTTAGGATATCTTTGACAATAGTATTTGGCACATAAGCTATCACATGAGAATATAAGATATAAACTATGAAGTCCTTAATAGCTTTTACAAGTGCATAAGCATGTTTTTCCATGATTTGATATTTTAAAGGTGCATCTCTAAGTGCTTTACTGAAAAAAGCAATGGGTTTCTCACATCCTTGGTCATCTTTTTGCAATAAGACAACGACAATAATGTTTTCTGATGTAAATGAAAATATCATGAAGTCCCTATCAAACTTTGGGATTGGGAGGATTGATGTTTTAGCTAAAGCCAATTTAATTTCTTCAAATGCTTGTTTGGCCTCTTCTGTCCACTTGACCTTGGAATCTTTCTTTAACATGTTGTTCAGTAGTCTGATTAATTCAGCCAGATTAGGAATGAATCTTCTTAAAAAGTTGATTTTCCCTAGGAAAGCTTGAAGTTCTTTGATATTTCTAGGGTGAGGAACTTGCATAATGGATTGTATTATATCTGGGTCAATTCTAATGCCCTCTTTGGAGATGATGTGGCCTAACAATTTGCCCTCTTCTAGGCCAAATAATGACTTCTCTGGATTTAGTGATATACCATATTTTCTGCAAATTAAAAACACTTGTCTCAGATGCTCTAGGTGTTGCTGATCGGATTTGGAAAATGCAGTGATTTCATCTAGGTATATGACCAGGAAATCATGAATTTCTTTAGCAAATGATATGGCCATGGCCCGTTGAAAGGTTGCTCCTGCGTTCTTGAGCCCAAATTGCATTTTCACATATTTGCAAGTTCCCTAAGGTGTTGTAAAAGCAGTCTTATCTTGGTCATCAGGGTGAACTAGAATTTGGTTGAAGCCCGAAAACCCATCCAAAAGTGAAATTCTGGAGGCACCTACTACCCTTTGTAAAATGTGGTCCATCTTAGGTAAGGGGTAGTGGTCTTTTAAAGAGACTTTTAAATTCCTCAAATCAATACACAGTCTAATTTCTTCTGTTTTCTTCCTGGTTGGCACTAAATTAGAGACCCATTCTAAAAATCTAATGGGTGCAATTATCCCAGCTTCATACATTCTTTTGACTTCTTTTTCAATTAGAGGGAGGAGTACAGAGTTGACCCTTCTGAGTTTTTGCTTGAAAGGTTTTTTATTTTCTTTGAGGGATATTGTATGTTGATCACAAAAGTATCATAAGATTTCAGATCTTCATAACTCCATGCAAAAACATCCTGAAATTCCTTGAACAATTCAATATATTTAAGCTCTCGGCCAGGAGGCAAAGCTTTGGACAATTTTATCATTTTAGGATTTTGTTTAGTTCCTATATTACAATCCTTAATCTATGCATTTAGAGGTTGCATTTTGGGCTTCCTTAATATGTCATTAGAATAAAAAATGTCTTCTAGTGGAGTTAATCCTATGGGCAGATGATTGTCCTTTAAGTTAATAACTTCAGATTCTCCTTCACCAGTTTCATCAAAGTCTATTTCTTTAAGCTCTTGATCTCTTTTCTAGTAAATTTTGTTGGATGTAGTATTTGAGTTGCTATTTCAGCTGAGATATGTGTTTCAATTTTGTCCATTTGATCAACTTCACAAACAGTGCCTGTGTCTATATTAGTGCTAGAAAATTCTTCTTTTAAAGTCAAGAAATTGCTAATATGAGTGTCATTGTCAAATACTTGCCAGTTTTTTACATTTTTAGGTATACTAGGCCTGTGTTTAATCTCAGCTATAAAACAATGATTAGGCTCAAATGGAAGTTTACAAGTGTTGACAAATGTTGCCAAATTGTGAGCATGCAAATTGTGTTTCCTTGGAATTTTGGCAAGCTGTGTTTCTAGAAAGGTATTGAGTATTTCAATTACTGCCCCTCTATTAGATCTCAATCTGAGATCATTTGTGAGGAAGTTTCCTTTCATTTGTTGGATAACTAAATTCGAGTCTCCCAAAATCGATACCCAAACTGCCCCTAAACTTTTGATCATTGTGAGTCCTAGCAAGAGGGCTTCATATTTAGCCATGTTATTAGTGCATCTAAAACTCAACCTGTATGCATGACCTTCAGCATGATCATTTTCCATATTATGAATCCAAATCCCTGCTCCTGCTCCCAGTTTATTGACTGATCCATCAAATTCCAAATACCATAGGATTTCTTGATTATAGTCCGTATTAGGAGTCTTAGCAATTTGCTTACTAGGGATATTTGGATTTTCAGTTTCATGTGGTTTCCCTTGTGTGTCTGATATAGCATTATTCACAGAAATCTCTTGAATTTGAACACTAGATTTTACATTTATGAATATTTTTCTGCTCTAGCACCAAAGCTTTGACGTCAGTTGGGGGGTAAATTTCATCATTGTATAGGATGGAGTCCATATCAGAATGCATGGAAAAAATGGGATAATTCTGGGGTTTCTCTTGGCTGCTGACCACATACTTCATTAAAGTCTCTCTATATAATTTATTTGGTTGCCCAAATACTGAAATAGTTGCATAGGACATATCCAACTGTAATGATCCTTGCAGTTTTGCTCCCCAAGACCTAGACAATAGCATTCCATATTTGGGTGGAATATCAGCTATTACCACATCCATTAAAATTGTTTTGGCTGGGTATTGGACTAATGATACACATAAGTCTTTGATTATTCCTAGATATATAACCTGGCTGGAATCAAAAGAGAACAAGTCTTTGTATGGCCTGGTAATATCTAGGTCCAACTTCTCCATTACAGATTTGGGCATTAAATTATAAGAAGCACCAGAATCAAACATTACATTGTGAAGTATTTTATCATGAATGTTTGGACTTACATAGAATGGAGGAACCCCTCCATCTACCGATTTTCCGTTTACTTCAGGGCCAAAAATTAATTCAGGTTGGTCATCAAGGACATTTACTGCATCTCTGTTTTCTGAAATTTGAAGTGATCTGCTGATTTGTTCTCTATAGACATGATGCTTAGCCAGTTCTGAAAGTGGAATGGATATCTTTAGCTTTCCTATTTCGGTTTCAAGGTTGAAGGGTTTTCAGTTTGAGTTTTTTCATTTTGGGCAGCAAGGTTTTATTTTTCTGTTGCATTTTTTGTATCTATCTCCTTTACAGGAATGTTGTTATGAGTTGATGTTGTTTTTATATCAATTTGTGGAGGTTCTGCCACAACTTCTTTGGAAGAAATGGAAGTTGAAGATTGTTTATTTGATTGTTGATTATCTGAAACATCTTCAATTGTTGGATTGTTTGAGTTAGGAATTGCCTTAGGAGGAGTTTGTATAGGAGGGTTATTGATTTTAGCTTTGATAGGTTGCTTGGTTTCTTTCTATTTATTGTCATCAGGGACATCTATTCTCCTGCTTCTTAGATTATATTGTTTGTGAACTTCATAGACAACTGTGTCATATCCTTCCCTAAAATCAAATGATTCCCCAGATTGAATTTGGAATTAACCGAGAGTGTGAGCCTCTTGATCTGCTTTGGTTAGGAAAATTTGTTGTTCACTGTTGAGACCCATTAAGTTAATCTGAGTATCTCCTGTGGGCTCAGTAGATGTTGAAACTTGAGCAAAATTTTCTTGATATGGGGGCCTAATGTTTTGGTCAGGCCCAAACTTTGCAATGTTAGGGTTCTAGTTTTTTCTAAAGTTTGGATTTCTTCCATCATTACTTGGTTGACCATCCCAAGATGATTTTCTTTCAATTTTTTTTACTCTATCCCCAAGTCTGTCCATTCCTTTGATGATAGCATCTAATTTTTGTTCAAAAGCAGAGGGTTCTTCCTTTAAAGGTACTCTCCTTTCAGTCCTGGCTCTAGCTCGTTTGGAAATTAGGTTGGCCTCAACACTGACCGTTATACTCTGCATGTCTTCTAAGCTTCGAGGATCTCTTTCCCTAAGCTGGTATGCCATATCAGAGTCAAATGCATCAGGGAATTTGATCAGGGCCAAGTCTGGTGGAGGTCTGAGACTCTGAGGAATTTCATTGTATATATGGTTAAATCTGGTGCAATAACCTTGAACAGTTTCTTGTGGACCTCTCTTTAAATTTTCATATTCTAACAAAATGTGGAGAAGATCCTTTTTATTTTCCCATATGTTTAGGAAGGTCTGATAAAGAGCCTCTGGGTCATTGATAGTGTTTGCAGGGAGTGCTCTAAACCAGGTTCTAATATCTCCAGTTAAGCTTTGGACAAAGAATTTCATTCTTACATCATCATCATCAATCTCATAGTTTTCAAAATAATCCATTATTTTATTGGTGTGTTGTTGAGCTGTGTAAGTGCCAGTACCATCGAAATAAGTGATTTTTCTTTGATAATCTTGAGGCATAGCCCCTGGATTTGCAGGTAATTGCAGGGGAGCATATCGGTTTTCCATATTTGCAGAGATAAGTGTAACAGCCGAAAGAGTAGGGATACCAATTGAAATATATGCTGTGGATGGGGGAGTGGAAAAGATGGTTTGAAGTGCTGATGGTGAACTAGGAGAAGCAATAGTAATGGCAGAAAGGACTAGTGCTTTTCTAGGAGTAAGCTCAGATTGGGTAAGGTTCTGCTGATATATGTCAAGGGGTGAACTCGTAGAATTTTCTTGGCTCTGCTGGCTTCTAAGTTTCTTGGGAATCAGATTAGGATTTTGAAACACCGGTGGACGATTTGGATCTGGATTTGATCTAGTGTAACGGGTCTTCTTCTTTGGAGCTAGCTTCCGAAGCTATTTTTTGGTTTTTCTTGAAATATTTGAAGGATACAACTTTTGACAGTGTTTTTCTAGGAAGTTTTAAATATGGGAGTTTTGAATTTTCCTGAAGAGCTATTGAAACAAGGGACTGATCAAGTATTTGAGATAACTGTTCAAAGCCTAAAAATAGACTGGAGATAGACTAAAGCAGCTTTAATTTACTCCTGCAATTGCATAGCAAAAATGGTTTCAAAGGCTACCTGGCTAACTTCATGCTCCATCTGTAGCTTTAAAAATAAACAACAATAACAAACAATTATTCAGTTCCCCAGCGGAGTCGCCAATGATGTTATCACTCAGGTTGTTCCAAAAAGTTGTAAGAAAGGGAATACGACTAAGGTAACCACAAACCAATCTTTTAGATGCAGATTCTAGCCAATCTGCATCCAGAGAGGGCTCTCTCTTTATAATTTAGCTTTGTTTTGAGGTATATTAGGCTAGTTATGAATTACAAGGGTTTTGTTTTGAGTTTGGATGGTGATATTCAATAGAACAGGAGTGTAAGTCTGAGAAGTTCAGTCCATTGGGCTAATGGAGTCTATGAGGATAAACTTCTGGATATGGTTTCTTTAACAGAGGATGGTACTACAGATCAAGGTAACCAATCATGGAACAATTTATAGGCTGGAATTAGATGGAATGGAGTCAGTGGGTGAAGGGAAATTAAGAATACTTAATCATGTTGACAGAGGGAAAGTGAATGATTATGACCAAGAAGCAATTAAGAATTTCTTAGCACTTAATCAATATGGTAGAATTAGGGGAAACAAGAGTAGTTAAGAATTCCTATTTATGCTAATTCTGAAGAAAACACTAATAATAATAGAGATTGAACACAGAGTGAAAACAAGCAAATTCCGAGTTATTCTTTTTCTCTACTATTTAGTTCATGAAACAATATGATAGTAAACCAAAAACTGTAAGACACAAGTTAGAAGAGACTTATTGGTCCATAAGTTGATTCAAGAATTCTGTAACAAGTCCTCTGCTATCAATTCCATATTCAGAGAGTCCAGCAACAATGGATTCCAATATCTTTTGTATTCAGAAGATTTTCAGAGTTACAACGCAGTCTAAGAAATGTATCACTAACCCCGAATACTTCGCTTGGGGAGGTATTTATACAAAAATATTACAAAATATACTAGGGAGATAATATCTACTGATGAGTTATTGTTTTTACAAGAAATAGAGACACATAGTCTTGAAAACAGTGAAGAAATAATTGAAGAAGTAAATGTTGTTGTGCTGGCTGCTTAGTTTGGTGAGATATGTTGACTGTAGGCTTTGTGAGTTGGTCTGCAGCTGTCTTACGTTGATATTCTGTGCTGCTGCCCTGGCTTTCTCGGGTGTATTTAGTTCCGATTTGATACATTGTTGCCCCACATGACTCTCATCCATTGCTATTCTTCGCTTTATGGTACATGGTACCAAAACTTTCGATTTACCAAGGATATAAAAGATACCAGAAATATGTCTATAGAATTTCCAACATGCTTTGCCACCACTGCTCTTCTGGTAACTTATGTCTCTGCAGCTTTCTTAAAGTCTCATCAGCATCTGTGTACCTGAAGAAATTAGGCCGGATTGTAAATAGATGTTTCACTTCGTGATCAATATAAAACAGATTTTCCAAGTTGTTGTAGAGGGTTTGGCCAGATGGAAAGGCCTTATCTCCTGAAGTATTTGATGATGCATTTACTTGATCAACAACATGTTTATTCAACTTGTGCGTGTACTCAACTTGTCTCATCAGGCATTCATTACTCCCCAACAAACTTGGTAAGCCCTTTTCCTGCAAAACTGCAAATCTTTCTATAAAAGAATTTATCTCCGCTTGCATGTCCTGGCACCTCCTCTACAAATTTTGCATAAGGGTTCTCATGGTCAGAACTCTTTTGACTGTTAGAATGGTGCCTGTCCTGTCTCTGATGTCCAGTGCTGCTAGTTCTTCACTGGTTTTGTTGTTCAAAAAATGTATTAGCCTATTGGCCTGTTTGGGCATATGTCCCAATAAAGTTATGGCCTTTTTGAATTTCCACTTGGGCTGCTGCTATCAAGTCAATCTGCTCATATATAACCTGAATAGATCTCCACACATTACTAATGGATTGACTGATGTTAGCCCACAAAATGCCTTTAATTTCTCCTAGAGGCTTATCTAAAAAGAGGTCCTTTTCCAATGCTTTCACCTTGTTCTCTAATGCTTTAACCTCTCTTGTCTTTTCCGCTACAGTCATCTTAGATTTGTCATAACTTATTCCTAACTTTGCCAATTTCTCTTTCGCCTCTTTCAACTCTGACACTTGGAGTTTTAATTCCTCCATTGCTTTTATTAATTCCTCTGTGGTCATGCCAATACTGGTTCCTGGTGCTGTTGAAGTTCCTGTAGTTGTTTCTGCTGTGGCTGCTGGAATAGTGGGAGGTAGTGCTGCTGCAACTATTGAAGGGGCGGTGGTGACTGCAGGGATTTCTTTAGGTGGCTGGGAGGTTGACTCTCCCTGCTTCTCTTTCAGTGCTGTCTCCAATGCTTGCTTAGTTTCATTTAACCTTTCGTTGAGCTTCATGAGCATCTCCATCATTTCTTCCTCTGACTTCTATTGGACCACTTCTGCTGTCTGAGGATGCATAGTAAAAGGCAATTTCAACTGCTTCCTCAGAGCAGCAATATCTTCCTCTTTTTTCTTCATTAACGTCTTGATGCCCTTGGCATACTTTGGGTCATGTTCTAGCTCAATGATAATCTCTTCCAAGGATTTGATCCTGTTGTCCTTGGCAAGAGAGGAAGCCTTCTCCAAATCTAGTTGGGCAGAGGTGTTCTCCAAGGAGTTTTGGAATCTGTGAGCTAACATAGCTTTATCAGCTAGTGTGGAGTATACCATCTCTCCAGTCTATTTGTGCATCTCGATCTGGTCCATAGGATGAATATCCTTAGCCATGACCTCCAGATTTGTCCTAATGTAATCAACTGCTGATTGTGGTTGTTGCACTTTGGGCTTGAAATGACTCAAGATTATCTTGCCCTCCTTGATGTCATAGGCAGACATCAACCTTTGCTGATTTGTGGGGGCCATCTTAAGATATTGGTTGTAAAGTTGTACCCTTAGTGGGTCGTTTCTAGCTTTAATCTCCAAGAATGTTCTTTTGATATCAGAGGCCTACTTGCTTTGAGGCCGAGTAGATGAAACTTCAACACTATGTTGCCTCTCTAGCTCTTGCCTGTATGAGTTAGTAGATGTGTCTACCATCGGGGATGTCTGTTGGTTGGCTATCTTTTCCCCTCTCAAACTGTCCATTGTTTCCTCAAAGATTTCCTCTTCAGAGTGAGTATTTAATCTTTTTCTCTTTGCACCCAGCTGCGCTGCCGATCCATTCATGGGTGTGGGGTCTTCCCTGTAGGTTTTAACCCCGTACAGAAATTACCTGCATACGAATTCTAAATCATAGGAAAAATAAAAATGCGAGAGCATAACACATAAAACACATATACACAGAGATTTCCCATTGGATCCTAAAATCGGGACTACCAGCTTGATTTTTCATTATATTCCTTTCAATGTCACAATACATATTTATACATGCCGAAGCATCCAATACCATGGACCGAAAAACCATCGCGTCCAAAACCATGGACC
>APFE031477835.1:0-17697 GCA_000404065.3 Pinus taeda | reverse complement strand
TTTTGACTATAAAATGATTTATTGGTTTTATTATAGCTATTGTGACCATATAGTTAAATGGATTGAAAATTTCTATGGCCATCACTCTTTGATGAGAATAAAAACACTAACCCCATTATACATATTGCATTAACCAGATTAAAAAATTCATAAAAGTTAGAGCGGGAAAATGTTACATTAAATAAGGGTTACGTTTAATTTTTTACTTTGCTTTGTTTAAAATTTAAAGGTAAATTATTTTGGTTCATATTATTTTCATTTAAGGGGTGGTTTATTTTTAGTGAATGTAATTTATATTTTGTTTTTTAATTGGTAGTGGTGGTGGTGGTTGTGGCGGATGAAGAGGAGGAGGATGTGGTGGTGATTGTTGTGGTGGAGGTGGAGGAGGAGGAGGAGGGGGTGAAGGCAGTTGAGCAGGAGGTGGATATGGTGGTGGAGGTGGAGGTGTAGGAGGAGGTGAAGGAGGTGGTGGTGGTGGAGGAGGAGGCGGAGGTGGAGGATGAGGAGTAGGAGGAGGTAGAGGCTGAGGTCATGGAGGAGGCACACGTGGAGGAGGAGGAGAAGGAGGAGGAGGAGGGGGTCCTCTTGGAGGAGGAGGTAGACATGGACATGAAGGAGGAGGAGAAGTAGGAATTGGAGGAGGAGGAGGTGGTGGTGGAGGTGGAGAAGTAGGAGGAGGAGGTGGAGGTGGATGTGGGGGTGGAGGTGGAGGTGGATGTGGGGGTGGAGGTGGAGGTGGTGGAGGTATAGGTGGATGTGGAGTAGGAGGTGGT
This sequence comes from Pinus taeda, assembly GCA_000404065.3. Classification (NCBI taxonomy): domain Eukaryota; kingdom Viridiplantae; phylum Streptophyta; class Pinopsida; order Pinales; family Pinaceae; genus Pinus; species Pinus taeda. The sequence goes on along the minus strand of APFE031477835.1, from coordinate 16,924 downwards.
TGGGGTATAGGTGGATGTGGAGGAGGAGGAGGAGGATGAGAAGGGTGTGGAGGAGGAGGAGGTGGAGGTGGAAGTGGTGGTGGAGGAAGAGTGGAGGAGTAGGTGGATGTCATGTTGGAGTTCGAGGTTGAGGAGGGGTTGAAGGTTTACATGGAGGATTAGGTGGAGGAGGAGGAGGAGGAGGAAAAGAGGAGGAAAGAGGAGATGGTGGTGGAGGAGGTGGAGGTGGAGGAGAAAAGGAGGAGGAGGAGGAGGAGGGGGTGGAGGAAGTGGAGGTGGAGATGTAGGTGGTGGTGAATAAGGAGTTAGAGGATGGGGACGAGGAGGAGGGAGAGGCAGACTGAAGGTGGAGGAGGAGGAGGAGGTGGTGGTGGAGGTGGTGGTAGATGAGGAGGTGGAGGAGGAGGGGCATGAGGAGGAGGTAGAGGCAGAGGTCATGTAGGAGGCAGAGGCAGAGGAGGTGGAGGAGGAGGTGGAGATAGAGTAGGAGGTAGAGGCGGAGGTGGTCGAGGTGGTAGAAGTGGAGGTGGTGGAGGAGGTAGAGGTGGAGGTGTTGGAGGAGGTGGACGTGGAGGTGGGGGAAGAGGAGGTGGAGGAGGAGGAGGAGGTGGTGGTGGTGGTGGAGAAAGAGGAGGAGGAGGATCTGATGGTTGAGGACGTGGTGGAAGACAAGGAGGAGGAGGAGGAAGAGGTGGAGGTGGAGGTGGAGATATGCATGTTAATTTAAGATTCATGTATTAAATTCAAATATTAGATTTTCACTCTCTTCTCCACTGTTGGAAATGAAAGATACAGTCTCATGAATCCTGAACATATCTCTTCACATACTGTTAAATGATAAGTAATTCATTTAGGAATATTTCCTCTATTCACAAATATAGTGATTCAAGTACATCACATTTCTTTTACGTTTAGGTATGATATATTCGACAAGGATTTGAAGCATTTATGAAGATAAAAACTTTGTGTTTATTTTGTTTAAAACTTTTGTTAGTCCCTTAAACACTTATAGTTCTAGTTTTGTTGTTCAATGAACCGTTTGTTTGGGAATGACTGGTTTCATCTAATTATCATTGATTTCAGAAGTGTTGGTTAAAGTTAACGTTGCTTCTTGAATAAGGGGCCTTATGTTCTTGTTTTCTTATCTTTACATGAGAAACATAGGATATTAGGAATCATATATGGATTTTTTTATTCTTAGCTATTCCAAATTTTTTGTGTAATTATTATTAATTTTTTGTATATCTAATGGTTTAAGGAAAAAAAAAGTCCAGTTCACTTTTTGGCATGACCTGAGCTTCTTTCCTTTTTAGAGAATACACAATTTATCTTGTATTTTGTTTCAAAATATTTATTAGGATAGGGAAATATGTTATACTTTGCTATTTGTATGGAATAATGACCTATGATATAGGTTTCTATGTGTTCATTGTAGGGGACCTATTTTCATGGGAACAAAATTCCTTTAATGAAATTATAATTTTGAGGGAAAGGCTAAAGGAGAAACACATATAATTAGTGGAGGAGGAGAGATTGATTAGTGTATTATCATTTTTGAAGTTGAAATCCTTTGATGATAATTATTTTGTAACATGTTATGCTAAGTAATGAACATTTTTCTTTGTGGGTATATTTTTGAACTTGAAAATTGTGGCTTTACAATAAGTTTGTGTTAATTAATTTTTTTATGATATAAGATATTAAATTTCATTAAATATTTTGTCTTTTACTCAATCTCATTGTGCATTTTGTGTAATTTCAAAAAATTGTGTATTGATCAACAATTATTAGAGTTTTGATTGAAGAAGAAAACACAATAGTTATTATAATAGTTACACACGAAGGTGTTGAAAAAACGTATAGATGGTGATGAATCACCAAATTCTAATGATGTTGGTTTATTCGAAGCGAAGTAATTGGATAATTATTTTTCTATTAGAGAATCAATGCATAAGAAGGAAAAATAACTTGATGTAAATATTAAATGAGCGATTCACTAATAATTTACAAGATTTTATAATTATGTGAATGATTCACTAATATTTTACAATTCATTGAATGATGCACCAATATTTTACAATATTTTATATTTTAGTAAAATATTACAAAAAAATTAATATATACTTATTGTAGTGTAGTAGACAATGACCATTGGTTACTAGTAGAAAGAAAAACAAGAAATCACATGAAGATAAAGAACATAGGAATAGAAGAAGTGAAATGATACAGCAGAGAAGCAACAAGCTGTTACTTTATATTATATTCTCTTGAGAAGACAATCACAAAAGATACAATGATGGGGGGGCTTTAAAAACCAATTTTTTTTCCCTATATATATATATATATGATATGAATGATGGTGGGTGTTAACGTCCACTTGAGACCAAACATTGGTCTTCGGACCATAAATAACAAAATTATTTATTTTGATTTAAGATTTTATTCCTATGCTCAAAAAGCTTGGAGAGAAGCCTCCCGAGCTCACTATAATTTTGACATTTTTAGAGGCTAGGAAGGTCAGTATTGTAACAAAGATTGTAAAACTAAGATCTAATGTGGTTGTACGTAGGGCACTCTAAGAGGAAGTGGTTTTCATCCTCGATGTTCCTAATCTCACATATATGGCAAATCCTTTCCATCCATGGTGTTTTAGGAGCTTCCCAACAACCCGTTTCACTATGGAGGTCATGAGAGTTCATTCTAATATTTTCTATATTAATTTTCTTCTTTGAGCTAGTTAAAATAGAGGGATACTTTTGATCTTCTAGGGTGGGGTTGATGACCTTATTATAATAACTTAATTTTCTTTTAACCGCTAAATCTTTCTCACACCACATGTATTTTTTAACTTAGAAGTAACAATATCTTTAATGTTATTAATGTTCTTCAATGCATCATTGTCGTTGATATCCCAATAGTTTAACAAAGCCCTTGTGTCTTTATGCCACCCGTGATTGAGCCTTAGGTGGTTTTGGCTGGAATTTAAAGCTAGCTTAGGAATTCTATGATCATCTATGTTATTGATTTTATGCTTGAACAACAGAAACCTAATCATAGCTAGGCTCTCAATAGGGGAAAGACCTGCTTCTATAAGGATAATAGGATAGGGTGTATTAATTTTAATTTTCAGGTTATAAGTTATAAAACGCTTCTGGATTTTCTCAATCTTTCTCCATGATTCTTTGGAGATGATGCAACCCCAAACCTCACAGCAATATAAGATAACAGGAGTGACTAAATTTTCAAAGAGGAGCTCATTTTTATCCCAAATTAAGAGGTTTTTTGTTTTACAATTATTTTCAAGACCAAAATAAGCTTTCCACCCCCAATTAATCCTTTTCCCAATGCTATGGTTCCAGTTAAGATTGTGATGAATATCGATTCCTAGGCACTTGTAAGAATTCACTTCCTCCAAGTTATTATTGTCATACATAAAATTAGCGTAAGTGTCCTTCTTTGATTTGATAATCATAACTTTTGTTTTGTTAGTGTTAACAGTCATACCCATGGTAGAGCAGAAATCCTTAAGAAGCCTAAGTTGCTTATCAAGATCAGATGGGCACCTTGTGAAAAGAAAAATATCATGAGCATAAAGAAGAAGGATGATGACTATCTGAGCTAAGATTGTGCCATCACATCCTGCTTCCTCTAAATAGCTTTCGAGATTAATGATGTAAATGCCAAATAGTGTAGGGGGAGGGGGAACCTTGTTTAACTCTGATGTTACACTTAATATCTTTAGACCACCCCTCATTTCTCTTTAGCTTGGAAATTACATTATCATATAAGCTTATAGTGCTAGCTCTCAACTCGAGAGTAACCTTTAGCTCTTCTAATCTATTCCAAAGGTTGTATCTAGGAACCATATCAAAATCCTTTCTAAAGTCCACAAAGCAACAAAATAAATTGGATTTATCATTATGGAATTCCCTCATAATGATTCTAAGCATAATGAGGTGGTCTTTTGTTGAGTGATGCCTTTTGAAACCTGCTTGGCCTGTAGCCCGCTTACCTTCACTTTCAAGCCATATGCTTGACTTCCTTTCCAAAATACTACTATATAACTTGGCTAAGGGAGGGCTGATCATAATTGTCTAATAATTAGAGGGGTTTTTTTTATCCCCACTTTTAAAAATAAGCATAATGAGGCTCTCAATCCATGGCTTAGGGAACCCTTTCTTGATTTCTTGATTGAAAAGCTTGTGGATGTGGGGGATGAGGACAGGACCTCCAATTTTTAAGATTTTTGCCTCGTAACCTTCAATGTCCTTAGATTTCCCATTAGCGAGGTGATTAAACCCAAACTTAATGTCTTCTAAAGAGAAAAATACTTTTGTTGTGAGCATGGTTTCAAAATTATCCACGACATTTGGAGATTCATAAAGCTTTTTAAGATAGGAATTCCAATTGTGAAGAGCAATTTTATTATTATATTTAGTCTTCCTAGTCAAAATCTGCCTCCAAAATTTCTTAGGAGCTACCTTAAAGAGGTGTAAGAGATTCTTCTGTCATTGACGAATGCGCTACCTCTTTTTCCTTTTAGTTAGGGCTTTGTATATTTTTATCTTGACCATTTTAAGAGATCCATCAACAACTTCCTTAATTACTCTCCTCGCACTTTTACAATCTTTGTCATACCATCGATTGGTTTTGTTATTTCTTTTATTATTTGAAACTTCGATTGAGAACTTGTTAATAGAATATGAGAGGGTTGTAGTAGAATTATGATCGAGGTCCTTTATATTGTATATACTAGATAAAGGAAGAAAATTAGTTTTTAATTCATTTAGAAAGATATCATTTTTATTTCTATCAGATATTAAGTTCTTTTGGCTGTAAGTATTATTTTCTATGGGAACTGTATGCATGAAAAAATTGAGAGTTATAAGTAAACAACTATGATCAAAGTTAGGTTTATGGTCATTTAAGAGGTCAAAATTTATTATGTCATTGTATAATGGGAGATCAAAAATCACATAGTCTACCACGCTGCTACCAAGTCCATTGATGTTGGTCATCTTACTGGAGTTGGGTCACTTCTTTAGATTGTTGCAAATTATGAGATCCTAAGCACTATAGAGCTTGACTAGCTCCGGCCCAAATAAATTTTTCCCGAGGTCTTCAGAGCTCCTTTTGTACCTACTAGCCAGAGTAGGTCTTCATCTAGCCAAAGAGGATTCAGGTTGGAATGATTGCTTAGAATAATAAATGGGTTGTTTGAAGTTCACGCCTTAAAGTCACTTATTAAAAGGATATTACCGTCGTTCCTTAGGCTAGAAATATCATTCTCTAAACCATTGTAAGGGTTAGTTTTATGTAGATTCTTCTTCTTATAGCAGTTAGAATTGATGGGGGGAAAATGACGTATTGCTATGTAGGAATTTTTATTATTAATGTCACTGATCTCTATCCAACTATATTGGTTATGAGGGTAATTTTTATAAATTCTAGCATGGGGGGAGATGTTCTTCTTAATGTAACATGTTATAGATCTAACCCAGAAACATATGAAAATATAAATAAACCCAAGAATAACAAGATTGAAATATATAAAAATGATTCACTTTATTTATCACACCCTGAAGGTAGGGTAACACCATACATTCACTCCTTAAGGAAGGAGAACACTCCACAAGACATATGCATGTTCATACAATCATCCTTGACTCCTTCACGTGGAGTCTCTAGCCTATATATAGGCCTCATACATACAATACCATGGATCATTACCATGGTTGTCTCATACCATCGACTAATACCATGGGCCCATTACATTATTACTAACTACTTGTGGTCCCTTACATGATATGCGTTAACCACCTTATTTATGACTATGGCCCATCCCATTATTGCATTATTACCTTGGGTACCTCCCTTGGTACCCCATATTATCCCCCCTATGTATATAAAATTCCACCCCCCTAAGCATGTTTCGTCCCCGAAACATGGGAATACCACAAATAATAAGATCTACTCAAAAGAGTATTCCACTGGTACCATCCATGTGCATCTAGCCATCGAAGAGAAAGGTGAACCCTCGGTCTCACTGGTGCCTTGCTCACTTGAGATGGAAGTTGATTGTGGTAGCTCTTCTGTGTAGATGTGTAGTAGGTGGATCTTCACTCCTCTCTATCTATCCTGCGGGGGTTGTTGTTCGTGTGGCTAATTGGTTTCCATCATGATGGTTGTCTTGAGGGGTGAAGTGGGTGATGATATGTTGAAGTTTTAACCCACGGTGTATTTTTCTTTAATTCACCACTTAATGGAGCCTGACTATTATGTTGTGGTGCCTGCTGTGGTGTCTTATCTTCCAATATTACTTCATCCACTAAGCCCTCCTCCAATATATCAGCACCTGTAACCTTTTCTGCTTCAGCCTCTATTTGTGTTTGATTGTCTATCATCACTCGCTCATCATGTAATATGTCAGACCCTAGAACATCTTCTGCTTCAGCCTCCTTGGACTCTACCTGTTTATTAATGGAAATATCTTGTAATGTAATTTCTTCTTTTTATACCAGAGCTTCAGGAATTTCTTCTATACATTAATATTGATAGTACCCACTAATTCCATCCAAGGGTATCCCAAAACAACATCTATGTTATCCATATCTGAAGCATAAAAATCACTATGCAACACATACTTATCCATAGAAATCTTCAAATCGTTGTACACTTGAACATTCTCATCATCAACTTGTGTATTTTCAATGTGTTTGTTGGAACTTGCAATTTTTTTGCCAAATTAACATTGATGAAATTATGCTTGCAACTAGGATTTATAGAAACAATGATCTTCTCTTTCTGAATCAATCCATGAACCTGAAAAAAGGAGATACCAGCAAAAAATAACCCTTTAGGTTCCTTGGTTTCCTTCTTTTTTCTAGCACAATACCATTTGTCCATAAAGAGTTTTTCAAATTCTTCATCCGACAAGTCGTCCAACTGTTTGATTCCTAGTGAGTTCGACCATCTGTCAGCCTCCTCTTGCAAATTAAATCGTACTATAGCCTTCCAAAATACCCCATATTTGAACGTTATTGTTTGTATGAATTCTTCAATAGTAGGACCATTATCTTTTCCTGTAAAACATAGAGTCACCATGAAGAGGGTTTTGAAAAAATTCACTTACTTGGAGAAAATTTGAAATTGTCACAGTTCCATTAATATTGCTCAGAATCCCTATTATGACCTATTTTCAGAAACGGAACAATCATTCAACATCTACCCATGTGATAGAAATCTTGATCCAGACGCTAGAATTTCAGATCTATGCTACCACACTCCCGCCATCACCAAAATTGTCTACAACCCCACTGGTTTTTAAATCAGCGATATCTCCTTCATCCGGACTCCGATTCAACCAATTGTTTTTTTGAAATCGGATATTTTTTGACAAACAATACAAATCTGTAATTAGATTTTGCAAATCTGGCACCAAAACCTATAGATCTTATCTGCAAACTCGCCACCCTCAAAATCCTGCAAAAAATTAAAAAAATTTCTCCACTTTTGTGCCCAAGAAAGTGCTCTCATACCAATTGTTATAGATCTAACCCAGAAACATATGAAAATATAAATAAACACAATAATAACAAGATTGAAATAGATATAAATGATTCACCTTATTGATCACACCCTTAAGGTAGGGTAACACCATACATTCACTCCTTAAGGAAGGAGAACACTCCCCAAACCATATGCTTGTTCATACAATCATGCTTGACTCCTTCACGTGGAGTATCTAGCCTCTATATAGGCCTCATACATACAATACCATGGATCATTACCATGGTTCCCTCATACCTTCGACTAATACCATGGGCCCATTACATTATTACTAACTACTTGTGGTCCCTTACATGATATGGGTTAACCACCTTATTTATTATTATGGCCCATCCCATTATTACATTATTACCTTGGGTACCTCCCTTGGTACCCCATATTATCCTCCCTAGGTATATAACATAACAAGCTATTCCCCCAATGCCTCTACGGGAGGATTGCTTGTTCCAGGTAGACCATAGCGTATAACCATCTCTGTTAGGGACCTTAGATTCTTCATGCTCCCAAGTTTCAACAAGGAAAATAATATCAACATCATTTGAAATCCAGCATATTTTGGGGGCTTTTTCTCCATGGGGAGCCCTGATAGTTCCAAGAAAGGATCTAGAGCATGTTTAATTGCTACTGATTACTATCTTTTTGGTTTCTATCTCGATTTTCTATTTCTGATTATTGCCCATTTTCCTTCCTCTCTAGCTTCTTTTACCTTTTGAACATCCTTTCTTAATTCTGCTTGATCTTCTGGAATGAGATATTCATTTATGAATATTCTCATTCCTTTTAGACTTGAGGTTTTACTATGTATGCCGTACTTATGATCAGTGGAGCTTACCTTTATGCGGATTAGTCTTCCTTTATTCTTGGTTAATTTCCCCAATGTTGTTGCTTCTGTGAGACACACTCTTTCAATTTGTAAGATATTATGTAATTCTTTCTGGGCTAAGGCTAAAGTATCCTCATCTACTTCCTCTTTTAAACCAAAGATTATAAAGTTCAAGGCCCTTTTGTTACGTTCATGGTCTAATTTTATTAATTTTTTCACTTCATATTAATTGGTTTGATATCTAACTTATCTACCACGTTATTTAGGATGAGGCGGCTATTAAAATTTTCTTCTAGTTCTTTAATCATGTCTTTCATTTTAAGACTCTCTAAAGTATCAACATCTCCTTGTTGGGATGGTTGGTTAGTATCTTGGTTTTGTTTTGCTATAACCTACAATCTAGTCTCCATTGCCTCCATTTTCTTCTCGAGTACTTCTATTTTATTTTCTATTTGTTTTTGGATCGTGTCTTCAAGAGATGAGAATTTATTTTCCAGCATGGCTTATAACTATTTTTGTAGCTTGGCTTCTCTTTCTTCTCTACGTTTCTCTAAAGACTCTATATACTCGTAAACAAATTGGAGAGTAACTATGCTAGGTCTGCCCTTGGTAATATTTGTTAATTGTGTTGAAATATTCATACATGAAATTATATGAGAAAATATGTATTAGAAAGATAAAAATATAAGGAATGTGTGCACCTGATATTAGCCAACATGACTACAGATCACCCATGCCCACAATAGCCCATAAACCAAAGATGCAGGCCTCAAAACCTGAGTTTAAATGCCGAAGAATTTATGCAAGCCTCATAACTGATCACCGAAGATGTGAGCCTTATGGTCTTATATCATAGAGGAAGTGTATATATAAAGTATGTGTTTAACTCTTTCACCGAGCCTCAGAACTCTTTCACCGAAGAATATATGCAAATAATGCGAGGAAGTTTATATATAAAGTATGTGCTTAACTCTTTCACTGAGCTTTAGAACTCTTTCACTAAAGAATATATGTGAAGAATGTGAGGAAGTGTATATATAAAGTATGTGTTTAACTCTTTCACCGAAGAATATATGCGAAGAATGTGAGGAAGTGGATATATAAAGTATGTCTTTAACTCTTTTACTGAGCCTTAGAACTCTTTCACCGAGCCTCAGAGCTCTTTCACCGAAGAATATATGTGAAGAATGTGAGGAGTTGTATATGTAAAGTACGTGTAACACTTTCACCGAGCTTCAGAACTCTTTCACCGAAGAATATATGTGAAGAATGTGAGGAAGTGTATATATAAAGTATGTGTTTAACTCTTTCACAGAGCCTCAGAACTCTTTCACCGAAGAATATATGTGAAGGATGCAAGGATGTGTGTATATAGAGTACGTGTTTCACTCTTTCACCGAGCCTCAAAACACTTTCACCTAAGAAGATATGTGAAGAATATATAGAGTACATGTTTAACTCTTTCACCGAGCCTCAGAACTCTTTCACTGAAGAATATATGTGAAGAATATATAAAGTACGTGTTTAACTCTTTCACCAAGCCTCATAACTCTTTCACTGAAGTAATATATAGAGTATGTGTTTAACCTATAATTCGAGATAGTCAGAATAATTTAAGTCAAAACTAATTTAACCTATCTAACTTAGAAACTTGACTCGACTAGAGAGTTTATCAACATTATAATATCAATTGTAGAATTGTTTGGGATGGTCAACTAAGTTGACAAGTCCCTCCAACATCTCCCCTACTCTTAATTCATTCTTTGTGACAAAGGATGGGAAGATTTGGAGTCTTACAAAATTTGTACAAAATTTGATACACCATAAATTAAAAGATTTAAATCCTTATAATGAAATAAAAGTTAATTCAGAAGGGTGGTTGGCTAATTAGAAGATCTAGTTTCGTGGTCAACTAGAACTTCTTGAATTACATCTGCAAGATTTAGAATGTGAATTCCTCTTCTTTTCCCTTCCCTGGCTGACTGATTGGAACGTTCAATTTCAAATTCCTGAGTGTGATGTTGTTTTTTAGAAGAGAAACCAAATCCTAAAATCTTAGCTCAAAGAAATTGAACTTATTTCATGGGGATGAGGATCAAGATGATTGTGCTATTGCAAGTGCCGGTGTTGAAGTCATAGGGAATGTTTTTCGATAAGTATTTGGTTCAAGAACTTGAATATCTTACCTCCTCTAAAACATTGTCTCTACTCTTGTTGTAGTTGGGATTAATATTTTTCTCCTCTAAAACCTAATTCTCATGGTTAGACTTTGTTCGAGGTTGAGTTACTTGTCGGGAGTGCAATTCTAAAATTAGAAATTATTGAGTTTATGTCCGATCGCATGTGGGTGATGAATATATTAGGAAAATATTAAAAACATTGAGCTCTGTTCTATAATAGTTTTTCTAACTCTTCCTTTTCTGTGGAAAATTCTTAGTGATCTTTTTATATTGGAGTGGATGTTTTTTCATTCCCTTGAACTATCACTTTATCTTGTAATTTATTTACGTCAGCAGTTATTTTCTTACTATGGTCGACCAATTGTTGTACAAGCTATTGCATTTCAATAAGTGGATCATCAATTCTGCTTGGAAAATTATAACATTTTAAAATACATTTTTGTAACATTTTTAAGTGTTTATTGAAAGCCTTTAATAAAATGTTATATCCTTAAACCCTCAACCGTAACAGTTTTATAAAATTTTAATAAGAGTTTTGTAACTTTTATTTAAGTGTTTAATAAAATAATTTACTAAAGTGTTATAAACCCTAAACCCTAAATGCTAAACATTAAACCCTAAACCCCAAACCTCAAACCCTAAACCCTAAAACCTAAGACCTAAGCCCTTAACCCCCAACCTTAAACCCTAAACCCTAATCATTTATTAACATTTTAAAAAGTGTTTTGTAACCTTTTCTAAGTGTTTTTTAAAGGCACTTAATAAAGTTTTATAAACCCTAAACCCTAAACAATAAACCATAAACCCTATAAACTAAACCGTAAACCCTAAGCATTTTATAACATTCTTAAAAGGGTTTTGTAACTGTTATTTAAGTGTTTATTAAAATAATTCACTATTTTTTTATAAACCTTAAATCGTACACCCTAAAACCTAAACCCCAAAAAACCCACTAAACCTAACCCTAATCCATAAAACCTAAACCATAAAACCTAAACCCTAAAGCGAACAACAGAAACCCTCAAACCCAAAACCAAAACCCTAAACCCTAAACACCAATCCCTAAACCGTAAACCCTAGACTCTAACCATTTTATAAAATTTTAAGAATTATCTTGTAATTTTTATTTAAGTGTTTATTAAAAGCATTTACTAAAATGTTGTATACCCTAAACAATAAACCCTAAACCTAAACGCTAAACCTTAAATCCCAAAACCTAAACCCTAAACCCTAATCATTTCTTAGCATTTTAAAAAGTATTATGAAACTTTTATTCAAGTGTTTATTAAAATAATTTACTAAATTCTTATAAAACCTAAACGCTAAATCATAAACCCTAAACCCTAAACCCTAAACCTTAAACCCTAAACCCCAAACTGTGATCATTAAACCCTAGACCCTAAGCATTTTATAACATTTTAAAAAGTGTTTTGTAATTTTTATTTCAGTATTTATTAAAAGAATTTACTAAAGTGCTATAAACCCTCAACCCTAAACTCTAAAACCTAAACCCTAAACCCTAAACACTAAACCCTAGTAATTTTATAACATTTTAAAAAACATATTGTAACTTCTATTTAAGCATTTGTTGAAATCATTTACTAAAGTGTTATAAACCCTAAACCCTAAACCCTAAGCACCAAACCCAAAACCATAAACCCTAAACTCTATACCCTAAGAATTTTATAACATCTCAAAAAATTTTCTAACTTTTATTTAAGTGTTTACTAAGAGGATTTACTAAACCCTAAACTAAAACCCTAAACTAGAAAACCTAAACCCTAAACACTAAACCCTAAGCCTTTTATAACATTTCAAAAATAATTTTCTAACTTTTAGTTAAGTTTTTATTAAAATAATTTACTGAAGTGTTATAAACCGTAAACCGTAAACCGTAAACCCCAAACCCTAGAACCTATACCTTATACCCTAAAACCTAAACCCTAAGCATTTCATAACTTTTTAAAAAGTGTTTTGTAACTTTGTTTACATGTTTATTAAAAGAATTTACTAAAGTGTTATAAACTTTAAACCGTAATCCCTAAAACCTAAACCCTAATTAATTTATAACATTTTAAATAGTCTTTTGTAACTTTTATTTAAGTGTATATTAAAATCATTTAGTATATTTTTATAAACCCTAAACCGTAAATGCTAAAGCCTAAGAATTTAATAACATTTTAGAAACTATTTGTAACTTTTATTTAAGTGCCTATTAAAAGAATTTACTAAAATGCTATAAACCCTAAATCCTAACCCCTCAACCCCAAACCCTAATCCCTAAACCAAAAACCCTAAGAATTTTACTAGTATCTATAATAAGTGAAGACCACACCTCGGTATATAAGTGTAGGATAGAGATAACCATAAACCCTAAACCCTAAGCCCTAAAACCCAAACCCTAAACCCCAAATCCTAAACACTAAAACCTAAGCATTTTAAACATTTTTAAAAAGTGTTTCTAATTTTTATTTAAGTTGTTATAATTTAAACATACTAAGGTGTTATTAAACCTGAAAACCATCAGCCCTAAACCCTAAACCAAAAAATCTGAAAAACTTAAAACACTAAGCATTTTTTATAAAGTGTTATCAAACCTAAACCATAAACCCTAATCATAAAAACCTAAACCACAAACGCTTAACCTTGAAACCCTAACCCCAAACCCTAAAATCCTAAACCCCTAAATTGTAAACCCTTAACCCTAAACGCTAAGCATTTTATAACAAATTTAAAATTATTTTGTAACTTTTATTTAAGTGTTTACTAAAAACGTTTACTAAAGTGCTATAAACCCTAAACCCTAAACTGTCAACCATAAAGCCCTAACCCTAAACACTAAACTATAAATGCTAAACCATAAGTATTTTATAACATTTTAAAGAGTGTTTTGTAACTTTTATTTAAATCTTTATTAAAAGAATTTACTAATGTATTATAATCCCTAAACCCTAAATCGTAGACTTAAAACCCTAAACCATAAACCCTCAACATTTTATAGCATTTTCAAAATAGTTTTGTAACTTTTATCACAATGTTTATTAAAAAGAAAATGACTTTAAACTTATAAACATTAAAACCTAACTAAACCCTAAACCCTAAACCCACAAACCTACCTAAAACCTTAAAATTTATAAACATTAAACACTCTACCCTAAACCCTAAACCCCAAACATAAGCCCTACACCCTAAACCCCAAACCCTAAACCCTAAACTGTAAATGTTAAACATTTTATAACATTTTAAAAAGCGATTTGAAAATTTTATTTAAGCTTTTACTAAAATCTTTTACGGAAGTGTTAGAAACCCTTAATTCACAAACCTAAACCCTGTACCATAAACCCCAAACAACAAACCTCAAACCCCTAACTCTAAACCATAAATACTAAGCATTTTATAACATTTTAAAAAGTAGCGTGTCACTTTTATTCAAGTGTTTATTAAAAGCATTTACACAAGTGTTATAAACTCTAAAGCGTAAAATTTAAACCTGAAACCCCAAACCCTAAATCCTAAGCATTTTGTAACATTTCGAAAATGGTTTTGTAACTTTTATTGAATTTTTATTAAAGGCATTTACTAATGTATTATAAACCATTAAACCTAAAACCCCAAAATCAAAACCCAAAAACCCAAAAACCCTAAGAATTTTATCATAGTTTAAAAAGCGTTTTGGAACTTTTATTTAAGACTTTATTAAAAGAATTTACTAAGGCATTATAAACCCTAGACCCTAAATGCAAGAGGCCAAACCGCAAACACTAAACCCTAAGAATTTTATATCATTTAAAAAGGAATTTCATAACTTTTATTTAAGTCTTGATTAAGACCATTTACTAAAGTCTTATAAACCATAAACCTTAAATGCTAAACCACCTTAACGAAAAACCCTAAACACTAAACCCTAATCCCTAATCATTTTAGAACATTGTAAAAATACTTTTGTAACTTTTATTACAGTGTTTATAAAAATAATTTACTAAAGCATTATAAACCCTAAACGCTAAACCCTAAACACTAAACCCCAAACCTAAAACCCTAAACTGTAAACCTTAAATCCTAAACTCTAAGGATATTATAGCATTTTAAAAAGTGTTTTGTAACTTTCATTTAAGTGTTTATTAAAATCATTTAGTGAACCCTTTTAAACCCTAAACATTAAACCCTAATCCCCAAACCCTAAACCCCGAGCATTTTACAACAACTTAAAAATATCTTTTTATTTTTATTTAAGTGTTCATTAAAAGAATTTACTAAATCCTTATAAACCGTAAATCTTAAAACATGAACCCTAAACTCCAAACCCCAAACCCCAAACCCTAAATACTAATCATTTTATAACATCTTAAAAAGTGTATTGTAAATTTCATTTAAGTGTTTATTAAAATCATTTTCTAAAGTGCTATAAACCCTAAACCCTAGACCCTAAAACCTAAACCCAAAACCCAAAACCCTAAACGCTAACTATTTTATAGCATTTCGGGAAGTGTTTTGTAACTTTTATGTAACTTTTTCTTAAAATAATTCACTCTATTGTTATAAACCCTAAAACCTAACCCATGACCCATAAACCTCAAACCCTAAACCCTATACACTAAACCTTAATCATTTTAAAACATTTTAAAAGTCATTTCATATCTTTCATTTAAGTTTTTATTAAAATAATTTACTAAAGTGTTATAAAACCTAAACCCCAAGCCCCAAACACTACACCTAAAACCCTAAAACCTAAACCCTATGTATTTTATAACATTTTAAAAATATTTTTCTAAATTTTATTTAGGTGTTTATTAAAAGCATTTACTAAAGTGTTATAAACCCTAAAACCTAAACCCTAACATTTGACAAATTTTTAAAAAGTGTTTTGTAATGTATTTTAAGTTTTATTTAAATGAATTTACAAGGTAAACTTAAACATTAAACAAGAAACCTAAACCCTAAACCCCGAAACACTAAAACCTAAACCCTAAACCCTAAACCGCGAAACCCTAAAACCTAAACCCTAATCATTTTATAATATTTTAAAAAGAATTTTAAACTTTTATTTAAGTGTTAATTAAAAGAATTTAATAAAGTTATATAAATCCTAAACCCTAAACCCCAAACCATAAACCCTCAACCCTAAACCCTAAACGTTAATTTTGACTTTAATATTTTAAAATATGGTTTGTAACTTTAGTGTGATAAATCCTAAACCATAAACGCTAAACCATAAACCATAAAACCTAAACCCTGAACCCGAAACCCTAAACCCCAAACTGTAAACCCCAAACGGTAAACCATAAACACTAAGAATCTTATAAAATATTAGAAAGTATTATGTAACTTTTATTTAACTGCACATTAAAAGAATTTACTAAATTGTTAGAAAACCTAAACCCTAAACCCCAAACCCCAAACCCTATATCGCAATGCTTAAAGCCTAAAGGATAAACCCTAAAATCATTTACTAAGGTCCTATAATTGCTCAACCCTAAAGCCTAAATCTTGAAAGCATTTTCTAAGGTCTTATAAACTCTAAACCATAAACTCCAAAACCTAAACACTAAACTCTAAGCCCTAAACCCGAAACCCTAAAACCTAAGGATTTTATAGCATTCTAAAAAACATTTTGTAGATTTTATTTAAGTGTTTACTAAAACCATTTAATAAAGTTCTATAAACACTAAACCCCTAATCCCTAAACCATTAAACTTAAAGCCCAAACCCTAAACCCTAAACCCTAAAAATTGTTTTTTAAGTTTTTTATAAGTGTTTATTAAAAGAATTTATTAAAGCATTATAAAACATAAACCCTAAAACATAATACCCACACAACAAACCTAAACCCTAAAACCTAAACCAAAAGCACTTTATAACATTTTGAACCCCAAACCCTAAACACTATGCATTTTATAAGATTTTTTACAAGCGTTTGTAAGATTTTTTTAAGTGTTTATGTAAAGAATTTACTAAATTGTTATAACTCTAAACCCTAAGAATTTTATTTCAATTTAGCAATAATTTTGTAACACTTTGAAACCTTAAACCCTAAATATTTTATAACATTTAAATAAGTTTTTTGTAACTTTTTTTAACTGTTTATTAAAAGCATTTACGAAAGTGTTATAAACCGTAAACCCTAAAACCTACACCCTAGGAATTTTATAAAACTTTAACAAGAGTTTTGTAACTTTTTTTAAGTGTTTATTAAAAGAATTTAGAAAAGTTTCCCTCAAACCTAGACCCTAAGAATTTTATAACATTCTAAACCCTAAACCCTCACCATTTTATAATTTCAAACCATAAACCCTGAGAATTTTATAACATTTTAAAAAGTGTTTTGTAACATTTTTTTAATTGTTTATTAAAA
>APFE031477834.1:9090-30812 GCA_000404065.3 Pinus taeda | reverse complement strand
CGAGCAGGGGGAAAGCCCCGCCCAACAACAAAAAGGTGAACTTAACAACCCCTCAAGCATCGACAGTTATGCGGTTTCGAATAACGCGGAAAATAAATCTTCATTTAACAGCAAAAGAGATCTCCTAAACCAAACTTCTTCTCCGACTATCTCCAAAAGGACGAACACAATAGATCGCGAAGCTAAGACACCAATGTCCCAAGAACCAGAAGAAATGAAGGAGATGCAAGATAAAGAAAGTTGGAAGACTGTAGAGAAGAAAAAGAAAGCTACATCACCAATCTCGTCAAGAAAGACAAGGAGCCAGACAATTAGAAATTAAGAAAGTATAGGTCCGATAGACCAATTTGGTCTCAGTGGACGTTAACCATCATCATCATCATCATCATCATCAAATTGGTTAATCTTATTTCAATTAGTTAATCTTAGAAATGTGAAATTTTTAAAACTTAAAAAACCTCAGGTATCTCCTTTTAGCTAGAAAGGAACTAAAATAAAAATGATGTAAAAACTATCATTTAAAGTAACACTGAAACGCCGCAGCCCCAGATCGAACCGTTCTCTACACGACCGTTATCACAATGGACATATCCATGGCATGTGAATCTATTAATCTGACACTTAATAAATCAATAAATAAATACAATCAAATTTTACGAGCCTTCAAAGTTCAGGATACACGATTCGTTTCTGGAATAATATGCACATCCACTGAATAAATTGGTGGAGATGATTATCACCTATAGCACTTCATGTGAAGCCAAATCTCAGAGTAAACAATCCATAAAAGAATTTTCCAGTGGATGCCTGTTTGGGATACAGAGCACAATCAAATTTAAAAGCCATGGAGACAATACATTACAGGACAAAGAGATGTATACATTACTGTGCAACTTAGTGTGCAAATTTAACGAAAACTAAATTTGGAGGATCAGGCATGGTCTTGGGCAGATTTGCGGGTCATGTGCGAAAAATTGGCCACCCTTTTCTGCAGCTCATCAGCATTGGCTCCCACTATTTTGTCGACCTGCACATCGTTTTTCATTAAGAGGAAGGTAGGCATGGCCTTCACTTCCATTTTATCTTTAACTTCTTTCACTTCATCCACATCAACTAGCAAAAACAAGATGTCTCGATACTTCAACGCCAGATTCCGGAAGAACCCTGCCATGTATTTGGAGGGCACGCACCAGTCTGCAGTAAAGTTGACTACAACCTGCAATGATGTAAAATACCTTTCATAAACAAATCCAACAACAATCACTTTACAAAAAGCAAATCGATGTCTTCGCCAAGGTATCCATACCACTAGTAAATAATGGAGCAAGAAAATACAAAAATCTGCAACAAATGAAATCGAACGTTGGATTAAACAGAAATGGTGACTAACCGGGCAGGATTGAGCGTGTGCTTGAGCCAAGATGTAATCCCATGATTTGGTAGAATTCACAACTAAAACTCTTGAACCCGTGACCTTCTGCTGGGCATCCATGATTGACAAACAATTGATGACTAGATTGGAAGGTAGTGTGGAGCTTTTATAGCAAAACTGAGGGCACTTGCCAGCGGAGTCGTTGTCGTGTAAAGAGAGGAGGTGAGATCTCTGGAAAACGCAAAGCAACAGGCAGTTTTTATATCAATTTTGATTTTGTAAATCAACGTTGGCATGCCATCAAGTCACGCAATTCCAAGAAGGCTCAATGACTTCCAAGGAGAAGAAATTGTTATTCCCGATTTGGATTTTGCTTGCCAGCTCTGCATACATACCATCGGCGATATTTTTGTCCTTATCCTACAGAGGATTAGAAATGAAAAGATAGACAAATTTTAGCAAAACAGTCGAGCATCCAGCGCAGGGCAGACACATCGAGAATATATGTTCAAAAGAATAAGTCTTATCTGCCAATAAATTTCATTCAATAAAAATACATTCAATAATAAAGAAATAAGATGACAGAATAAAATTCCTTCAACAACATATAGAGATATATTCTGATAAAACTAAATTTATCCAATTAATGGAAAGTATATATATATATATATATATATATATATATATATAAATATCTCGATATTTAGTTTATAAAAATCATTTTAAATTTTAGTCTATTAAGGCATTTTAGAATGATCTATATTTATTAAATTGTAAAATTGCTATTATTTAATTTAATATGATGTATTATTTATTATATTAAATAATAAAATTATAGATTTAAATCACTTGTATAGTTTGTTTTTTATTTTTCATATATAATTATTTTTATAATTATAGATTTATCTATATTTATTTCCCGTTATTATGTAGTGTTAAATGACAACATTTCTCCTATTTAGTAGGATCAATATCCAACCATTAATTTTGAGTAAAGTTGAATATTTCTTTTTATTACCATATGATAAAAAAATATTTTCTATAAATTCATTAATATACTAGTACCATCAATAAAATTTTATTATTTTTATTATTATCAATTAATTAAACAAATATTTCTTCCATATATCTAGGATTAATTGATAGTTTAAGGAAAATAATTGTCATTATCTTTATGGCTAAGTAATAAAATTAACAATATTTTTTTTTTATTTTTTATTATTTTGGTTAAATGTATTCATGACGATTTCTAGAAAAATAATGATTTTGCCAGTAAAACTTTCACAAAATATTGCAAAAAGTTTTGGAATTCCAAGTTACAACTCTCAAGTTTAAAACTTTTGGGTTCTACAAGGGTTTTTGAATGTGTTGAATATGTTTCCACCAATAAAAAAATTTCAAACTCTTGACTTTCGGATTTTTTGAAATAAAAAAATCACTAAATTCTGAAAAGAAAACCACCATATGGGAAAAATTGTCCCCTAGCTAGAAGAATTGTGAATATTTATATTAAAATTTGTGCTTGCCTCGAATGAATTTACAAATCTAATTTTTTTGACTACTATGTTTGATGTTAGAAATAATCCCTTCTAAAGATGGTATTTTGGAAGAACAAGCAAATTTTTCTAGTTATATTAGGAGTAAAGTTAATTAGCCTAGAAACATAGACACTGCAAAAAAAATCTCTAAAATCTTAATACTTTTAGACTTGATACAGGCTAAATATGAGAAGGGGAAACATGAGAAGGGGAATGAATCAATGTGCTGGTTTGATTCATATAGGCATCTCATGGCTAGAGAATATGAATGAATTGGAGAAGTCCCACCCTATCTAAGTTGTCTTTACGTAAATTGTAGTTCATGTAGTTGTTGACGAAGGACTACCATTTCATCCACTACACCCTAAAATTCTACTATATGTTTAATCAATAACTCCATAGAAATAGTGAGACGATATAGTTTGGCTTCGATGAAGCTAGAGATGTAATGATTCTTGTTGCAATTACTCTCTAACCCCACTCTAGTGGATGATATTTCCCAAGTTCACGATTTATCATGTAGTTGATAGAAGAAAGGAAATGATACCAACCAACCAACAAGAAGGCAAACATTTTATTGTCTATGAAAACACCTTGTGGGAACCTAGCGGAGAAGGCAACTCCAATAGAAATGCTCTTCCTTGACATAAGTAAAGGGGATACTACAACCCAACACCCTCTAATGAGGCCAAATACCCAAACAAATATGAACCACTTCTCTCATAGGAGGATGACCATTGGGGCTAAAAAAATCATAGCCCCAAGAAAGAAGCACTATGCGCTTCGAGAACTAGTCACACCGCCACCCAAAATCAAGAGAGGAGAGAAGAAAATGAAGAAAATGAGATAGAGAGTGATGAAGAAAAATATAATTTCCTAAATCACCACCTTAGAAACGGGGAATGAAATTACCAAATCAAGGTTCAAAGCAAACCAATTCAAAATAAAAACACTAACCTTGGGAAGTCAACATTCCATAAGACCCCAATGTACTCACAAAGAGAATACACTAGAAGCTCATCATACTGCCATAACATAAATAATGTCTTCTTCTTCGTGGATAAAACCATAGTAGACCAACTTAGACTCTACCCAAGAGACAAAATATCCATAAATGCATTGAGAAGGACAATAAGGGAAGACATCACAATCCCTTAATGCAACCATTGATTAGAGATATGTGATTTCCTTTAAAAAGAAATCCAATTTGAATTGAAAGATAAGAAATGTGAAGGCTCATAGAAGCAACAAATAATAATGATCATACCTTGCAGTAAATAATTGATAAAAAATGATTTGATAGATCTTAAAGTAATTCTATAATTTGGAATTTCCTTGGGTTTCCAAAAACCCCCTCTCCCACCATCTATCTTGATATGTAAAGGTCACCTCCAGAATTTGAGGCATGAATTCAATCATGTGATGTTTGATCAATTTGTTCCAAAGGATGGCGTGGAGCTATAAATTCATCACACATAGGGGAAATCGAATATCCCACCCATGCTCATTCAATATCAAATTAGAGATATGTCCATCACCCTCATAATAGTCCATAACCAACCCTTATACACATGATCAATTCTGAAACCAGAGTAGTATTAAACTATAATAAGCCTACATTGGGGGCATGTGGATTGAAGTGACATGCACTCCCTCAAAATCCATCTTTTTGACTTACAATTCTCATTCATAGGAAAATCAGTCAGCAAATTGACTTTTCACATATAGCGGTGAAGACATGGAATGGGATAGAAAGAGACTTGCTTGTATAATGATACCCTCAATTATTCAATTCTTGATTTTCCATTGGATTTTCTTTGAAATTATTATGCCTGAAAACATGGAATTATTGATAATTAAATAATCGAGAGTGAAGAGTCCTTAAGAGAGGTCCTTTGAGTTATTTCCTTTCTGAAGGTGGTCTACAATGATTTTGGAGTCCCCAACTATAAGAATCCTTTCAATATTGCTTGCTTAGTCAAGAGAAATCCTTTTAAAGAGTCCATTATGAGACCATTTAATATAATTTCTTTGGGTGAGACCACATGTTTGACAACTAACTCATGGTGACCCAAGGCATAATGTTCAGCCCTCTTAGGAATTCATAGTTTTTTATTTTTAATTCTACTATAAAAATATTATTAGGAAATTTGCTTGGAAAATAAATTTGTATTTTTTTTTAATTAAAATTACTTTCATATACTAAAGTTAGCATTTTTCTTTTTATTTAAATTTAAATTTAACTCGGAAAATAGTTTCTAATTTATTTTAAATTAAAACTTCTATTTATATTAATATATATATATATTTGTTATTACTACTATATACAATAAAATTATTTATGACAACATATCCCTTATACTTAATATTAATAATAATGGTGTTATTTTTTATTTAATCATTAATTTTTTGAGGAAGTAAAAATAAAAAATATCAAATAATTTAAATTTAATATATTATTTTGAAATATTAATAATAAGTCCATGGGGCTTAGAGTAGACGTTGAGAAAGTGTTATCTTAAGGCACTATGTGGTGTAAAGGTAATTGGTTCTATTAGCACTAGGATTCTACCTTTCCAGAAGGTCCAAATATTTTGATGATCGATTGCCAAATTTATTTAGAAATAATGAAGGGTTAGGTATTGACATATGTTAAAAAAAAATATAGAATTGTGACATAAAGCATAGAAGCATTTCAAAATATTTTATTTAAGTTATGTCTAAGATTTCCATAAGCTTTGTAGCAAATTGGAGCTTATTGAATGCCTACAGCTAGCGCTACGAATTTCGAAAATACAATATCTTAAAATTCTTTTTCTATCATTTCAAAGATCCAAGATGTTTTTGGAGGTAATCAAACTTTTGTTCAATATTGATGTGACATTTGCATGACGATTTAAAAATCCAGTTTCATTTTTTACCCAACTATCATGGTTTGGAAAGTACAAAGGAATCTTTGAAGCCCATTTTACTAAATTTTGTAATTCAACTTTTTCTTGTTTGTCACTTTTTTTAAAAGATGTTTCTAAAAACATGGAGATGAATTTTGGGAAGAAAAAAGAGTTTTTCTGAGGGTACACACACTAGGTAATAAACAAATACCTTAGTTTTATAAAATCTACCATGGTTTGAGAGATTCAGATGTATCATTGAGGTCTATTTTTTGAGATTTTTCGAAATTTTGTTTCCTATAAAAATGCCAAGTGAACAACTGGAGGCCACCTCATTAATTTGACTTGGGGGTCATATATTATCTCCTCCTTGATTATTTGAAATATTAATGAATATGCTTTCATATACATATCTTTTAGATCTTGAGGGTTATTGTAATTAACACTTCCCACAATTTGTGGATCTCAAACTTATGTAGTTTTTATATACATTAAATGTAAATGGAGCCTAGAAAAAGGTTGGATTTCAAACCAAAGTAGTATTTTTTGTTGTGGGTGATAAAATTATTTATATCTTGAAGTGCCAAGAGGACTTGGATATTTTGTTCATGATAAAGAGATTCATGTGATGGTATACTCAGTCATTATTCCTCTATGATAGTTTCCTTTCTATGTGATATCATTTATCTTTTACCTTTTGATGTTTAAATGAGATAATGAGGCAAAATTCATTAGTTAATTCTCTAATTGATATGGTTTATACATCTACACTATTTCTCCTAAAATTTGTAAGATTCATGTTTCATGCCCTACTATAGTGGATTTCTTTTTTCTTCTACTACAATTTAGATGATTTTTGATTTGTCTATAGTTTTTCATTTGTCCTACCTCTATCCCTATCAATTCGTATAGTCAATATCTTGGTATTTGTATCTAAAAACTTGATTTGACTCCATTTCAAAATGGATTAATTGCTTCTGTTGGCATTGTGATACATGTGTTGTACTTGATGGCAACCCAGTTGTAGCAAAGCAACTCACTCGTATATGGTAACTATATGAATCTACGTAATTAGATGAATCTACAGGAGAGATATCAGGTGTGATAGAATGCATGGCAGTTGTGTTTACAGATGTGACAAAATGTCGGGTAGTTCAAAGGAATCAATTCAGAAATAATATGGAAAATCACTTTATAGCAAGTCTATTGAGAGGGAAAAAAGTAATGGTAGCAAAAAAAAGGATGAAGGAACAAAGAACTACAGATCAAAATCAAGAAATTAAAGAAAGAGAACGGTTTAAGAAGTATATGTTGGTTCACCTTGTCCAACTAGCATATACACGCAGGCTCATGGAATAGAGGAAACGTATATGTATCCACAAACTTCATAGAAAGAAGAGCGCGTACATGTTGGAAAACCAAGGTTTTGGTCTGAAGTATTTGATCCGTGGTATTGACCCTAGGTATTTGGTTCGAGGTATTTGGTCTGTGATATTGACCCTACATATTTGGTCCAAGGTATTGGTCCTAAGTTGTTTGGTCCAAGGCATTGACAAAAGATCTAAGTATATAAGAACGAGAAGATCAAGGGCTTAGTCAGTTACGACTACCTCTCATGGAAATGGTCATACGTGAATGACTTACTTAATGCAGTTGAATCCCAAAATGATATCTAAAATGAATATCTTATCAAGTGTTAGATCAAAAGAAAATATGCATGTTATTGGGTTTTGATGCTTTGCTTAACTGAACTAAGTATGCACTTGAGTGTTTGATAATGGATGAGATCTAATGATGGATCATGATCATAATGACTTATCATTATGTGATATAATAATCGATAGGCTAAATATGATTGCTAACACATGTTTCATCCTTTATATGTGAGAATCTAGGTATGTCTGAAGTCGGGAGTTGCAGCAAAGTTATAAGTATTTTCATATCTATACGTTGGTTCACTTTGGTGAATGTGTGTATACACACTGGTTCGACTCTTCAAAATACTGTATAGAAAAGAAAATCTTGATGTTTAGGAATGACTGATCTATCAGATCAGTACTACTATTTTGCTGCTATATTACTACTGTTTGTCCATGATGTTTTCTTTGATCTGAAAGTAGAACTAAATGTATAAGGAAATTGAGTCTGATTGATTGATTAATTGAGAAGAAAGGGTGATCCTTGTTGTTATATGTTTAGAACTCTGTAATATGACAAGAGATCTTCAGAATGTCACTGATTGGTACAGTTTGTGGCTTAGAGGTTTTATGATTCAGTATCTTTAGAGATATACATAGGTGGGGCTAAAGGAAGTAGCGTATAAATGCAGGTTGGATTCATTGAAGGAGCATATACATTCTGACACATTCCTTTTGAAATTACAGCTAGTTCTGGTTGTTGATGAAGTGATATGGGTTCATATCTATGTTCTTGTTACAATGATCTATCTATTCTAGTTGTTTGGTTGAATTTAATTAAGTTTGAATGAATGGTTGATTTAGTTGTGTCAGAGGTTCGGTGATTGTTTGATTCAGTATGTCAGAGGTTTCAATGATTGTATGATTTAGTATATCAGAGGTTTTAGTGATTATTTGATTCAGCACACCATAAGTTTTAGTGATTGATTGATTCAGTTATGATTATATCAGAGATTGATTGGGTTTCAGTGATTGGTTGATGCAGATGCATTTGATGGTTGTATTGTACTGGTGATTGATTTTGAGCTTCAATGTTACTAATGGGTCTAGTATGAGAATTGGATGAAATGTGGCCTACATATAGTGTTGTTGTGTACCAAGAGTATCCAATGTGAAAATTTATGAAACATGGTACCTGGAGGATATTGAGGGTTGGAGCCTTCAGTGAGGAAGTCGAAGCTTCCTACCAGTAGTGGTTGGTTATTTCATCAGGGGGATGTTGCTCCCTTGCAGTAGCATCTAGAGAATGAGTGAAGGTTATAGCCTTCTGTAGGTCAGAGCCTACGTACCAGTAAATATATCTGCTAGTACAAGAAGTAGGGGGTCGTAGCTCCCTTCTAGAAGAAACTAGAGAATGAGAGAAGGTTGTATCCTTCTACAGGTGGGTGCCTGCATATTGGTATGAGTCTACACCAGTACAATATTGTTAACATATTTTCTTATTATTAAAAGAAGATAGAGATAACAACAGCAGGTGGTTTTCACCCACATTGGGTCTCCACCTTAAATCTTAGTGTTCATGAGTTTTTCTTATGTGTGATGCTTTATTTTGTTATTACTGCACATGGTTACTATTTAATGTTTAATAAAGTATTGATGCACTGATTAAAGATCAACGTATGATGAATTAATTGAATCATAAGCTCTCTGGATATACATTGGTTGCCTTAAGAATAATTTCATGCACACAAGAGTTCCCTAAAATACCCTATATAAGCCTGATCATGGAAAAGAAAAAGATATTGATTTGTAAATACTAATTCACCCTCCCTCTTAGTATTATTTCCAAAAGTTGGTATCAGAGCAAGTGCTTTGATAAAAGTTTGATCGCTTGAGGGAGATTCATAGAAACAATGGGAAAGAAGCTAAAGAAGAAAGCGCCACAAAAGAAGACATCTCAAGGGAACTGTGACAGTGGGAGAGACATCTAAAGAAGAAACAATGGGAAAGAAGCTAAAGAAGAAAGCACCACAAAAGAAGAAGCTAAAGAAATAAGCATCCCAAAAGAAAAAGACATCTCAAGGGAACTCCTCAGATTTAGAATCACCTTAGAATGATGATGAACAAGCAAAAGAATGATCAGGTATGAATTTGGTTTCCTCTAGCGATACATTTCTTTGACCATTTGAAGATAATGAATGTGACAGTGAAACAAATGAATTTTCTCTTATGGGTGAAGGAGAAAGAAATCAAATAGAGGTAGAATTTAAGAAGCTCATAGACATAACTAGAGATCAACAAGATCTATTGGACAAAAGGGAATGTACCTACAAAGAAGAGATTACAAAGTTAAAGTCTCAGTTAGAGGAAGGTAACATAGTAAGGAAGCAGTACAAGCAAAAGGAAGATTAATGTCAAAGGCTGCAAGATGAAGTGACACCATTGAGAAATGAAGTTTATGAAAAGGACACAACAACCAAGGAACTTATAGAAAGAACTAGCTATTGTGAAGGTCTTGAAGCCATGGTTGTTTCTCTAAAAGAAGATCTCAAGAATTCAAATAAGTAGAATGAAGATCTACTTCAAGCATTTGAAGAACAAGAAAATGAAGTTCTCAAATTAAGGCATCAAGTGGAAGAAGGAAGAAAACTTGAATAAATCATGAAGAATAAGTATCTTGAAAAGGAAGAGCAATATCAGGTTGAGGTAAATATCCTAAAAGGTAAATTAGAAGAAAAGGATAAACTTTTAAGATTTCAAGATAGCACTAAGATTTTGGATAATATTCTTAGTTGTCAAATGTCTCCAATCATAAAATCTGGTCTTGGCTTTCATGAAACTGTTGAAGGTCAATCTAGTTCACCAGGTGAGGCAGGGAACTCTAATCCAAAATCTAAATTTTTCAACATGGAGATAAGAGGTCAACCCCATCAACAACCAAGGAAAGAAAGACTTCAAAGAAAATCATTTACTCCTAACTATGTAAGTGATAATCAGCTCTTTCCTTTAATGAATAATGGTGAATGTTTTATGTGTCATAATTTTGGACATGTTGCAGCAAGATGCAGAAGTAGAATGGTTCAAGCTAATAACCATCACACAAAAAGATCATGAGCTTCCAGGTACTTTAAGTGATATTGTTTTTCTTGTAATATGTTTGGTCATAAAGCCACTGAATCCTTTAGAAGGAATATGAAACATATAAGATGTTATGCTTATAACAAGTTTTGGCATATAGAAAAATAACGCAGGAGCAAATTTTGGCCAACATACCAAAAGGAACAAACATCATCACATTCCAAGATATGGAAGAAGAAGGAATTACAGATAGAAAGATGTGGAATAGCTTAATATACAAATAGAACAGACTCAAAAGGAACTAAAAGTATGAAATTTCAGTATCCTAATTCTCATACGCAGTTATCATGAACACAAGATGCATATATATGCGAGTTAGAAGCTGCACAGTTGCATATATGTTGGTTTGATGAAGAATTAGTGGGGTTGACTCAAAAAAATGATTCAGACAATTATTAATTATCTTTTCTGTCTTGATGATTGATGACTATAGTATGTGGATGTTATTTAGAAGTTCTTTTGATCCTAATAAGTTGTTGATGACTTGACGTATATCCTATTCATGATGATGCCTTGATATTTCTTACTGATATATGCAATGATCAGATCTGACAGTGAACAGGTGGTACAGGTTCAGGGGGAGAATATGCTATGCTTCTAATAATGCATTGTTGGAATTATGTTTAGAAATATTTAGTACCTAATGATTCTTATCAATGGTGATGATGCTTATGTGGCTAAAATGTTTAAATTATACATCATGTTAGGTTACGGGTATGAGTTTCCCATGTGGAAATATCATATGATATTTGTATTGCTTGGGGATACATAGTTGTTATTTAGATCAGATTTATGGATGATTATGGATGACTTTTTTATGATACATATGGTACATATATATTGCTTACATGGTGATCTTCATAAGGACAAGGAGAAGGACAAAGCTTGAGTACACAATTTCATTATTTGATGTTGGTGTCACCATGCCTTCAAAGATGCATAAAGTTCATATGGTGAAATTATGATGCATGACTCCTATAGTTCTTGTCTCTCACATGGTTGAGGATTGTTGTTGTTGATGGTATCAAGAAATCTTAACAAATGACCATGAGCTCATGGTCTGCTAGATACATAGTTGATGGATACACATTATGTTGGATACATGGATGATTACTTAAGTTGCATATTGACAAATATCATTGGTTGGCCAAGAGGATGGTGTTATTGCAGGTCTCATGAAGACATAGCTATTTGAAGACATGGATATTCGGATACATGGCTTAATTAGTAACATAATGATGATGACCTCTTACCTGATGATGATAGGTTGATACTCACATATGTTGATTATCATGGTTGATGCTTATCAGATGTGAGATGTTTCCTAGTGATGATACATGGTTGATATATTGAGGTTTCTTGTGGAAAGATCATGTACTTCTTTATGATGATGTTACGATCATAGATGATGACTATTGTGTTTTCACATACATATGACATGATGTGAATGATTTTGTGTTACTTCTTGGAGATATGACATATTCTTAGTTGATTCATGGAAGGTTATGATAAGGCTCTTTCTACTAAGGAAACAAAGCAAGTTGATCTTGATGAGATCAAGAGGATGAGTTGATATCTATATATGTCATACTTTGTCACAGGTTGATGATATTTACTTTGTCATATCTTCGGAACTAATGATGGACATATACAGGTTGCGGGTCTAGATGTTGCTGACAGATGCTTATGGCGCAGATCATGTATGGTGTATGATAGTTGCTAATGACAATCATAGTCTTTAGATCTTTGGTCTTTGCTATAAATTTCATGTATATCACTTGATGAAAAGGTCAAATAAATGCCCATGATGTAATAATATGTCTCTGTCTGTCACAATCTTTTAATGAGTCCTTTTGGTCATATAATGTAATTTATAGCCCCACTATGCATGGCAAAGATGATGTAATAATTGCTAAATTTTAGTCACATATAAACATTTTGTATATCCCCTCTTCGTTGGGTAGATGACTCAAATTTGGTATATCCCCACTTGGTTGGGAGATTGATATATGTAAGAGTCATTGGGGATATGTCATACTCACATAGTTGAGTTATAGAGCCATGTTAATTTTTTAGAAAATATATTTGCAGACTCTGCATGTGCTCAAGGGGAGCATGGATGGTATAGTCAATCTCAACATGTACAAAGGGGGATTTTAATCAGAGAATTCAGCATGTGCCTAGCAGGAGCACGATCAATGTTCATATTCAGCTGTTTAGATATGAAAGTCTCGATTTTGGTCAGCCCTTTACCCTTGATATGAAAGGGGGAGAGTATCCTAGTCCACCCTTTGCCCTTCATGTCAAAGGGGGAGATTATTTTGGGTGTTCTTTGTTATCTCTAACAGTTTCCACAACTAGCAGTAATCAACACCAACATTGTTTCCATCAAGTCCAAAGGGGGAGATTGTTGGAATTATGATACATGTGTTGTATTTGATAGAAACCCACTTGTAGCAGAACAACTCACTTGTATATGGTAACTAGATGAATCTACATAACTAGATGAATATACAGGACAGATATCAGGTGTGATAGAATGCATGTCAGTTGTGTTTACAGATGTGACAAAATGCAAGACAGTTCAAAGGAGTCAATTCAGAAGTAATATGGCAAATCACATTATAACAAGTCTATTCAGAGGGAACAAAGTAATGGTACAAAAAAAATAGGATGAAGGAACAAAGGACTACAGGTCAGAATCAAGAAATTGAAGAAAGAGAATGGTTTAAGAAGTGTACGGTGGTTCACCTTGTCCAACTAGTGTATACACTCGGGCTCATGGAACAGAAGAAGCATATACATATGCATGCGCTTTCAAAAAAAGATTAGCATCTACATGTTGGAAAACCAAAGTTTTGGTCCAAAGTATTTGATCCGTGGTATTGACCCTAGGCATTTGTTCTGAGGTATTTGGTCCATGGTATTGACCCTAGGTATTTCGTCCAAGGTATTGGTCCTAAGTGGTTTTGGTCCAAGGTATTGACAAAGGATCTAAGTATATAAGAGGGAGAAGATCAAGGGCTAAGTACAGAAGTAATGAATATCTTATGAAGTGTTATATCAAAATAAAATATGTGTGTTATGGGGTTTTGATGGTTTGCTTCATCTGAAGTACATATGACCTTGAGTGTTTGATAATGGATGAGATCTAATGATGGACGGGCTAGATCTGATTGCTAACACATTTTACCCTTTATATGTGACAATCTAGGTATGTCTAAAATCAGGAATTAGAGCAAAGCCTTAAGTAAGTATTTGTAGATCTATACGCTAGTTCGCTTTGGTGAAGGTGCATATACACATTGCTTCAACTCATAAAAGTAGTGTACGTAAAAGAAAAACTTGACGTTCAGGGATGACTGATCTATCAAATCAGTATTGTTGTTTTGCTGCTATATTACTACTGTTCATCAATAATGTCTTCTTAGATATGAAAGTAGAATTGAATGTATAAGGAAATTTAGTTTGATTGATTGATTAATTGAGAAGGAAGGGTGGTCCTTGTTACTCTCTTTTTAGAACTCTGTAATATGACAGGAGATCTTCAGAATGTCACTGATTGGTACAATTTGTGATTCAAAGGTTTTATGATTCAGTATCTTTAGAGATATACGCAGGTTGGGCTAAAGGAAGTAGCGTATAAACACATGTTGGATTCAATGAAGGAGTGTATACATTCTGACACATGCCTTTTGAAGTTACAGTTACTTCTAGTTGTTGATGCAGTGATATGGGTTTAGATCTATGTATTGGTTACAGTGATCTATCTGTTCTAGTTGTTTGGTTGAATTTGATTAATTTTGAATGAATGGTTAATTCAGTTGTGTCATAGGTTTGGTGATTGTTTGATTCAGTATGTCAGAGGTTTCGATGATTGTATGATTTAATATATTAGAGGTTTCAATGATTATTTGATTAATTATGTTAGAGGTTTCAATGATTGATTGATTTAGTTATGATTATATCAGAGATTGACGATTGGGTTTCAGTTATGTCAGAGATTGATTGGGTTTCAATGATTGGTTGATGCAGGTGTATTTGATGATTGTCTTTGATGGGTCCAATATGAAAATTGGATGAAACGTGGCTTACATATAGCGTTTTTGTGTACCAAGAGTATCAAGTGTGAAAATTTATGTAACATGGTCCCTAGAGGATACTGAGGTTTGAAGCCTTTAGTGAGGAAGTCGAAGCTTCCTACCAATAGTGGCTAGTGATTTGGTCAGGGGGTTGGAGATCCCTTCCAGTACCAGCTGGAGAATGAGTGAAGGTTGTAGCCATCTGTAGGTCAGAGCCTATGTACTAGTAAATATATTGGCTAGTACAAGAACTAGGGGGTTGTAGCTCCCTTCCAGAAGAAGCTGGAGAATGAGAAGGTTGTAGCCTTCTATAGGTGGGTGCCTGTGTACTGGTATGAGTTTGCACTAGTACAAGATTGTAAACATTTTCTTATTATTGAAAGAAGACAGAGATGAGAACAACAGGTGGTTTTCACCGACATTGGGTTTCCACCTTAAATCTTGGTGTTCATGTGTTTCACTTATGTGTGATGGTTTATTCTGTTATTAATGCACATTTTTACTGTTTAATGTTTAATAAAGTACCGATTTACTGGTTAAAGATCAACCTATGATGAATTAATGGAATCATAAGTTCACTGGATATACGTTGGTTGCCTTAAGAATAATTGTGTGCACACGCGAGTTCCCTTCTTTGAAATAGCGTATATAAACCTCATTATGGAAATGAAAAAGTTATTGATTTGTAAATATTGATTCACCCCCCCTCTCAATATTATTTCCAGCAGCTTCATCCCAACCAAGCCCTATTTCCAACACAACCCTACTGAAGATATAGCCATTGTTTGAAGACAACCAATTACTAAGCTTAGTGATTAGGTTGTCAAAGGGATACCTCTCTGGATTCAAGGGGATAGCCTTCAATATGCAAGATTGGTTTGAAAAGGTTGCCTTAGGAAGCTTTCTATTACAATGAAGAAAATTTTTAAGTGCTAATAGGTTCAAAACTCCATGGAAAACAATCCAACCATGTTGAGTGTTGGGGTGGCCTAATCCAAGTGTGATCCCTAGGTGATTTTGATGGCTTAGATGTCCTTGGGTCATGACTACTCAAGCCACAGGTTACACATTTTAGTCATCTGAGGATTCATATTACCTAGCAAGATTTTTTTTAATTAATAATAAAACATTATTAAATTTATAATATAATATTTTTTTCCATAAATTACAATTTTGAAAAAAAAATTTAATGAGAAAAATGATTTTTTTTTGTGACTACAGGAATTGGTGACTAAGCTACTCTCATACTCGCATGGCATGAGGTCAATTCCCACCAATACCACTATAACATCTAGGAACCTACCTATGCACCTTCTACAAACATATATATTGGGGTTTTTTGAACCTAAAACCTCCTCAAACAAAACACTTCATTTTCATCACAGTCACCAATTGAATTGGACCGTAAGATTGAAAATTTTAAAAATTTAATTTAAATTCATAATTATAATAAAAATGTTTTATTACTAAATATTCCTCTATAAAAATTGATAATTAACGTTCCATGTATTAAAGGTTACAAGTTTTATTAAAGAGTTTATCAAATAATACATATATTATAATAATAAGATTATATACTTTCCTAAAATATATACAATTTGAAAATATAAAGTAAACTTTGATTGAAGAATAGATCAAATAGTATACATATAATAATAGGTGTAATATTCACCAATAGGGGTGTACAAGTGCGTGAATCTCTACCTTTAGGATGAATGTTGGTGTACCACTTGGTTGATTTCCATGGAGCAATGGATGTAGGCACCTAATGCAGAGGCCATAAGTATGTGTGCCATTATTTTTTTTAATATATCCTTCCAGAGGAGAAATGTTTGTTGGAGTTGGTGGTGGGGGTTTGAGGGAATAGGTTTTACCTCATCCTTTTGGTTCTCAAAGATACTTTAGGCTAGTATGGTTGATGGTTTATGATTGATAATTGTGTAGTTGGATGGGGAAGTGGAGGCATTGTGTTGGTTAGCGATCCTTGCTTCATCCTAGTTATGAAAACCTCATTAATCCCCTTGCTCATAGTGGGCACACACCTATTCTCTTTTGACCAAATCATGACTTATATGAAGTGGAAAAATGAAGGTTGCAACTTTTAGTTTCATTTTTTGGTGAATGAAATTACAAGTCTAGTGGTCAAATAAGTTGGATTTAAGAGATCTGTGGTTTGCATCTTTTGAATTAGTGACCGAAGAATCCATAGTATTACGGTCAACTATGTTACTTTAGGCTTTATCTTTGGTCTATGCAGCTATGTATGGTATTAAAAGTATTTCTCTTGTTTGAGGAATCTACGTTAGAAGTCTGTATTTATTTCTATTTGGATATTAGGTGCATGTTGTTTGGACACTATAAGTACTTCTAGTCTCAGAGTTGGTGTTATGCAAATGTGTAAGGAAATGGTAGAATTTCTCATGTGGTTGAGTATTTTTGCAACTAATATGTTTTTATGGCTCTCAGTAATTTCTTTTTTCGAGCTTGGCATGGGTACATTAGTCTTGTATGCTCGTGAATGTATGCACTTCATATTTTTTTTTAGGTTCTTGAAATAAATTCTCGTGGTTTGTTTTTTCTTCTCCCAACATAGTGTTTCTCTGATATTGATGGTTGGATTTCTTGGCACAATAATTTTCTCACTAATTTTTGTTGAGTGATGAGTCTCAGCCTATATTTGTGATGGTATCAATGGTGTACTCCTTTTTTCACTAATGAAAATAAATGATTCTTATTTAAAAAAAGGTGGATTGTATGCATTATAAAAAGGTGTATTAATTGTTTTAACGGTGTAGATTAGTTGGTAATATCTTAAGATATTTCTTTGGGTTATACTATTGGTTCAATTCCTTAATCAGTTTCACATGGGCTCAGTTAGGGATTATTTTTGTATGCTAGAGATTGAGAATCAAAACACCACCCCCCTGCCCCCCCTCACCCCCCCCCCCCCACACACACATAAACTAAGAATTTAAGACGAATATATACATATTAAAATGTCAATTGAGTTTATCCTGGGTGGTTCGGTGGAATAGTTAATATCCTCCACACATAAGTTCAGGTTGTGTAAGTTGACATGTTGACACTCTCAAATAAAGTAACTTTTTGGCACTCTTAAGTGAGTCTATATGAGGGTTGGCCTAGTACCAACAACCTCTGACTTTCCCTTCGGCTGAGAGGGAGGCTTTCTTTCTTCCTTGGATGGCACCCAATGCCCAAACAATTTCATAAATTGAGTTTAGCTTCAGTGGTAGGCTGACATAACTATTATCCTCCCCACCTAGGTTAAAGTCTTGTAAGTTGGTACTCTAGAATATAGAAATTTTATTGTGCTCCTAAATGAGTCTATAATAAGAGCCAACAACATCTCTCTTTCCTAAGAAGGAGGCTCATTTTCTTCCTGGAGGGTTCCTCCCCAATAATTTTTGAGTCTTCAGTCCTTGGAAAATATATCTAAATATTACTATTGGTTGATTATTATGAAAATAATATTATATTTCGCTTTTAACAATTTTAATAATAAATTATTACATATTCCTAAAATTGTTTAGTTAAATTTATTTAATTATAATTTTTTATTTAAAAAAAAAATAAATAGTATTTTTAAATTTTTGTTTAAATTTATTTACTATTTTTCTTAATTAAAACCTATTTTTTATTATTCTAGGAATATATAATATATATGAAGTCTACTTTTCGAGAGAGAACCTTAACAAAATCCTTCATGTTCCATTTAGATATTAATTTCACTGGTCTAAAAAATAGAGATCCTATCTCTATAATATTTTTACTGGCTATATGAAATAAGTATCAACATTAATCCATATAAAAAATCCCAATACCAACTTATATTTGCATAACTTTACAAAACTTAACATCCCCACCTCAACAATTTTTAAATTATTTGCATAACTTTACAAAACTTAACATCCCCACCTCAACAATTTTTAAATTATTTTAAATTAAAATACGTCATTTCCTAAAATATTTGGTTAATGGCCCGATACAAGACACAATAATGCTATCCAAAACTGTGGAGATGAAGAAAAACAATTTATAAAATGTGGATCAAAATTTATTATTCATTTTCACCTATTAAATTATTATCCTACTTCATCCTCATACTTCTGCAAATCATTACAATTTTACTAGTTCAAACCATGCTTAAAGAAAATCAAAATTCCTCGTCACATACCTTTCAAAACTCTTATATGCACCTTGATTAGTAAATTAAAATACAACTAGCATTGTGTATTCATATATAGATATATATTCATTCTCAACTTCTTATTTTGAAATGATGACTTCTTATTCTCAAATGATATATGGCTCAAAACTCTTATATGCACCTTGATTAGTAAATTAAAATACAACTAACATTGTGTATTCATATATAGATATATATTCATTCTCAACTTCTTATTTTGAAATGATGACTTCTTATTCTCAAATGACATATGGCTCAAAGTTTATGTAATTTCAAATTTTGGAATCTAATAAAATATTAGATAAGAAGAATAATTTTAAAAATTTATTTAATATATTAAAATTTAACGAAATATAGAAAGTTATTTTAAACATTTTCCCCACACATTATTTTTTAATGTAACAAAACTAAAACTAGTTTTATTAATATTTTTTGCTTACAAGGTAGTGGGTGCAAGAGAGGTTATATATAATTTTAAAAGAATAGATGTTCAAACATATTCTTGGAGTCTTGGAATAGTAACCAATATTGTAGTTGAAGTGTATTTTTTGCGGCACTAGTTTTATTAATATTTTTTCCTTACAAGGTAGTGGCTGCAAGACGGGTTATATATAATTTTGAAAGAATAGAAGTTTAAAGATATTCTCGGAGTCTTGGAATAATAACCAATATTGCGGTTGAAGTGTATTTTTTTTGGCTATGTTTAAATTAAAAAAGATAATAAAAATAATGTCTTTATGTAGTGATTGGTGACTCATTTTTAATTTCCACATTCTTAGTCTTCAAACTCTCATCATAACCTTTCATCGGGAAGATTGTGGCAAGAGAAAGAAACTTAAGAAACTTTGGACTTGGTCTCTTGTTTCCATGTTGAAAGGGAACAAAATCAAAAGGCATACTACCTAGATAACAAAACTACGAAAGGAAATCAAGTTCATTATAGTCAAACACAATAAATATACCTAACCTATTGCTTCACCCCTCAATGAGCTCAACAAAATGCATGGATATGACACAACACATGGATCAATTAATGTTTATTAATTATGGAAACATTTGGAGCTAGTTGAATCACTCCACTCTCGTAACATACGCTAACATCCTCCTCCCACATGCACCCAAGTAAGAATGCCAACTAGGGTAAACATGAGACAAGAGGCTAATACGATCAAATTTGATCTACTAGGTGACCTTAAGGAAGTGGAATCAATGGAGGATCACACATAGTCATCCAACATCATCCACAAAACCTTTAGGAGACAAGTCAACAAATCATATAGCTTGTCCCTGGGTCCTACCATTGTTTTAACCAACTAAGGCGAGAATAACACTTCCCAGACACTACCAAGACGATTTATAATGGTCCCCAGGCATTGCCCAGGTAAGTTAGTCTCTGGGCCAATTCTCTGTGTTCCTAGAATTCCAATATTTGAGCTGCCTTTTCTGGCCCAGATCCCGAGACAATGCCTCGAATGGATTGATCACTTAAAATTGGTAAGAATACAAGGAAAAAAGGATGCAAAATAAATAATATGAACAAGACCATAATCAGGCCCCTACTAGCCATGACAGGCATTTCATCAACCAAATCATCAACATCTAACCTATAGGTGCAAACAACAGAATTAAGTGTAGGGATCTCATACTTATATGAGAATTGCCATCAACCATTGTTTCGTCATGTCATTTATTGTCTTATCATTTATTAGATCATAGATACATTATCCATTCAAATACAAGTAAAAACATGCTGAGAAACATAATAGTTGTTGTCACAAAATATACATATAACCAACATAATAGGAACACAAATACAATGGACATATCAACCATCAAAATCCATGTATACATCAATACTTTTACACATGAAAATCAAGGGAATAAATTTCTCATTAATGAATGCAATGAACCAACTACAGATGAGACTATCATGTTCCACTTGATCATAGATTGGCCGAGCCATGTTTCTATTCGACCAATCACCCACGTGCCATATTCTAAGCATGAATGTGGGACTCATATAGCACATCATAAAACACTAACCATTGTGGATTTGACCAGAGTTCTCTACCTACACCGTGAGGAATTTGAGTGTCTCCTAGTCTCTCAGGGTTTATCGTGCATCCACAGTCTGATTCAAGGATCACTAGGTTTGACACTGATACATACTCTCTAGGATTTACCATGCATTCCATCTTAGAACCACTAGGACCAACGGAGAGAAAATCCACCTCTTGGCTTTACTCTATATCCTGTCATTCACCGACAAGGATTCCTAGGCCCACCAAGGCACAAAATTTGGCTTCATGATAACCCACATTCTGGTTCACGGGTTACTAGGCCAGTGGCTTCATGATCCTCAGTCCGGTTTAGGCACCACTAAGCCATGTGTTTTTAAATTTGAAGATCCACCCCATTCAGCTTCAAATCCAATCTTTCCATTCCACATAAACCAAATGAGAGAGCCCATCTCATCAAAGCTATGAGGAAATTGCAAGGCTAGGCTAAAAATATTGACACACCTGGAAAAACCCATTCCATGGTAGAAACGAAACAAATGCAATCCCATGCCTACCAAATATAGCAAGGAAAATACACATGCAAGTTGATACCTTCAATGAAACCTATTGTAGCTTCTTGATTGATTTCTACCTTTCCTAGTTTGATCTTTGCTTCCTCTTGCCCTATTTGCCATTCTTGCTACAATGCTAAAGTGCTGCATGAAAACTCTAAGTGCCCAAGAGTATGAGAGAGAGAATAATGAGAGTGATCCAACACTGAACAGACAGAATGTTACCAAATGATCCTCAGAAGCCTTTTTATGAATGAGGCCTATATTTTCTTCATTTTCCATTAT
>APFE031477832.1:0-21489 GCA_000404065.3 Pinus taeda | reverse complement strand
AAAGGATGGAAAACTCTGGAAAGAGGCCATGGTTGATGAAATGGCATCTTTGCACAAAAATGAGGCTTGGGATCTGGTGGAGTTGACGACTGGAAGGAAACCCATTGGTAGAAAATGGGTGTTCAATAAGAAGACAAATGCAGAAGGAAAGGTGGAGAAATGCAAAGCTCGGTTGGTAGCAAAAGGTTATTCCTAGGTGTCGAGAATTGATTTTGGTGATATTTTTTCTCCCGTTTCCAAGATAGCTTCTATTAGATTACTTTTATCTATTGTTGTTGCTTTTGATTTTAAGGTAGAACAGATGGATGTGAAGAAATCATTTCTTCATAGGGATTTGGAAGAAAAGATCTACATGAAGAAACCTGAAGGCTTTACGGTGAAGGGTAAGAAAGAATTGGTATGCAAGTTAAAAAAGTCTTTGTATGGGTTAAAAAAATCACCAAGGATGTGGTATCAGAAATTTGATACATTGAAACGGGGACTTGGCTTCACTAGAAGCAAAGCATATCACTGTGTGTATTTTAAATTAACCGGTGACCGTGTTATTTATCTGGTCTTATATATGGATGATATGTTGCTGGTTGGAAATGACAAAGAAATTATCGAGGATTTGAAGACCCAATTCTCCTCCAAATTCGACATGAAAGATCTTGGTGCTGCAAACTATATTTTGGGCATGGAAATTAAAAGAGATCGGGCAAAAGAGGAAGCTCTGGCTAAACTAGAGGAAGTATGTCGAAACAATGTTGAAGAGGTTTAATATGCAGGACAGTAAACCAGTGAAGGTTCCTATTCCTGTAGGTCTAAAGTTATCTATTGAACAGTGTTCCAAGACACAAGAAGAGGAAGAGGACATGTCTTGTGTTCCATATGCAAGTGTAGTCGGTAGCCTGATATATGCGATGGTTTGTACTAGACCAGACATTGCACATGCAATGGGATTATTGAGCAGGTTTATGTCAAAACCAGGGAAGGAGCATTGGATAACAGTGAAGTGGGTTTTCTGGTATTTGCGTGGCACTAGTGATTATGGTTTGTGCTACCAAGGAAGACCAGGATTGGATAGAGTTTTGGATATTCATGGCTTTGTTGATGCAGACTGGGCTAGAGATATGGATCAGAGAAGATCTACAAGTGGGTATGTGTTTAACCTATCTGGAGGTGCGGTCGGTTGGATGAGTAAGAAACAATCTGTAGTGGCACTATCAACTACAGAGGAAAAATACATGGCAGCCACTCATGCAAGCATGGAAGCAGTTTGGTTGCAGAGATTGTGTTCAAGTATGGGGTTAGTACAAGGAGCTATAAGGATAGACTGTGATAGCCAAATTGGAATTTTCTTGGCAAAGAACCCTGCTTATCATTCAAAGACAAAGCACATTAATGTTCAGTATCACTTTGTGAGGGATATGATAGAAGACAAAAAGGTGTTTCCAGTAAAGGTGGACACTTTGAAAAATATTGCAGATGCATTGACAAAGTCTGTGAACTCTAAGAAGTTCTCTTGGTGTAGAGAAACAATGGGTGTTGTAGGGATGGATAAATGACTAAGTCCTCCTGTGACCTTATGTGGAAAGAAAACAATAAGTGGAAGAATGTTGGGTTGTGTTATATTCTTTCCACGATTAGCCCCCCTAGCGAAACCGTGGGGATAGAGGGGGGACGGAGCCCCCCCTTCGTTGCGCCAATGCGCAGTGGGAGGGGTCACAGGGGGTTTGATGGGGGTGGTTAGCCCCACTCTATGGGGTCTGGGACAGCGCCCTGAGGAAAAAAAAATTGGACCCATGGTTTTGTGCATTGTTTTCACACATGGTTTTGGGTGCAATGGTTTTTGGTCCATGGCATTGGATGCTTCGACATGTATATACATGTATTGTAACATTTAAAGGAACATAATGAAAAATCAATCTGGTAGTCTCAGTTTTGGGATCCAGGGGAAAATCTCAGTGTATATTTGTTTTATGTGTTATGCTATCGCTATTTTCTATTTTCTATTTTTAGAATTCGTATGTAGTTACTTTCTGTATGGGGTTAAAACCTAAAATAATTAAGTCATAAC
This sequence comes from Pinus taeda, assembly GCA_000404065.3. NCBI lineage: Eukaryota > Viridiplantae > Streptophyta > Pinopsida > Pinales > Pinaceae > Pinus > Pinus taeda. Next base: position 19,430 of record APFE031477832.1, on the reverse strand, counting down.
TTTGGTAATTTTTCTCATCATGGCCTACTAATCTACAGAAGTTACAAAATAGTTGTTTCAAGTTTTGTATATATTTTTGTAATAGATAGTAGTCTTCAGAGCGATGTTGACCTCACATCCTATAAATTTCACACCTCAGACTGAGATTTACTGGATTAGGCACTCCACTTGCAATATAATCTCTTAATACTGGGAAATTATCCTTATAATGACCTTCCACTTTTCACTTCATACACCATACTTCTGATCTTTCTAGTCTGACTTCTTTACCTTTCTTCATATCATACAATTCCACGGTCAATGTAACTAGCTGATTTTGTATTTGTTGTACTCCTGCATGAGTATCTCTGGCCGGCGAGGCTTCCAACTTCATCGCAATCTCCAGTGCTTTAGTTTGAGTCCCGATATTTTGTTGTGTCAATGGTAACCTAATATGTGGCAATAGCGCGGCCATGAACCATTCCTTATGTTGTTGTGGGGGTATCTCAAAGCTCACTTGGCCCATCAAAACCTTGAATCGTTGATCCAATTCCCACACAGATTCATTTGGTGCTTGCTTGATCTCTTTTAGCTCTGTGATACATTGTGATTCTGATTTTGGCTTCTTGAAATTTGCTACCAAGGCCTTCTTAATTTCATCAAATGTAGCATTCAGCTTACTCGCGGAGTATTTCATATACCATGTCAACACCCTCTTTATCAACAACATGAAGAGTTGCACCTTCTTTACATCATCATTATTAATCCATCTTTTCATCCATACTACATCAACTACGAACCAAAATTGGTCAGGATCCTCTGTTCCCAGTCCTTTAAAGAAAGGTAGCTTAATTTCATTAGTCATTCTTCTTCTCGGGGGACTAGGTGGAGAGGGAGGTGGAGGTGGAGGTGTAGGGAAGTATGGGGAGGGGGATGGGGTGTGAGGGAGGTGGATGGATGGGGAATCTAAAGATGTCATGATTCTCTTCAGCCCTTGACTTCAACACGCCTTTGGGATGGGTGGGGTAATATCGTGGGGTTGTAGGGTTACTTCTTTCTTCTTCGTTCTTAGTCCCAATAGAGGGTTATAATCAACCTCAATAAAATTCTTCAGATCTATTCTATATCGTTTTCCACTTCACATAGCTCCTGGTTCTAGCTTATTTATTATTTTCTCAAACATTAATCTGACTACATCTGCAGAATCCCTTTTTCACACAATAACATTTTAATCCAGAGCTTAAGAGAATTTAAAAACTTACCTCGTGGTATATTGAAGAATCTCCATTCAACTTCACTATAGGACACGATTTGGTCAATCGTGAACTTAGTGATAAATCCTCCCAAAATGCTATCGATCCATAAATCAACAGCTCTTTAGATATTGTTATCGATTCTCTTGAGCCGTTGTATCAAATCAAGATTCCACGTCTTAGGTTCGTTGCCTTTGAAACAGTTCTTATGCTCACTAACTTATATATCCACTCAAGCAATTCAATGTGGAATGAACCAAAGAAAATCTCATATTGATATTCAAATATACATCTCTGCAACCAAACTTTAGTAGATAAACGTGGGTTTTTGTTTTCTTTTTCTGCAAACTCTCTTTCTTTCTGTTCAACCCACTCTTAGAGTTCTTTATTCAACAAATGCCAAATCATATCCCTTTAAGTAGATCTTGGTCCTGGGAAGGAACCATTTGTTGGTTTGAGGGGGATTGACCTAGGTTCAGATTGTTTTGTGCACCAACAAAACCCTCAACTACTGGCCCTTTCGGCAACAACCTGCAAGCAGGTTGTAGTCTCACTCGAAGCAGTTACAGGAGGTTGCAAAACTCGGTTTCTACAACCGAAGGGATATCTGCCAAGTGGCATCATGTATTTACTTCTAATATATATCAGTATTATAAATTCGCATGCATAAGAACTTCGCGCAGATGATTAGTTTACATAAACACATAAACTGTAACACATAGAATTATATCTTACAAGTCTTTCACATAATTCAGTAAAAAACATACATAATCATATACATAACAGTAGAAAATTAACATATATAGAGATACAATAATTCGCCAAAACTTCTTCTTTATTAAACAAATCTTCAATTACATTCACTTCTCTGACCTGCACACCCAACTGCAGGTGGTTTTCACACTCAGCTGTAGACTCTTCAAGGTCTCCGTGCACTCAATTGTGAAGCCTTCTCCAAAACTATAGACTATAGGTGCGAATACAGAGATTTAGTTCACTTATGATACTTCATTACTTGCTCTACTTCTTTTTGCTAAGGTATTACACATCCTTAAATACAATTCATCTATACAAAGAACATGAGCCACAGACCATGGATCCATAAAACAAGGACTACTACCCGATACCCGTTACAAAATAAGGGCTTTATCCCATCCCAAAATCCATAACAGTCTGTGCGATGAATATATCTTCGCTAGCTCCGCACGCTCCACTCCTTCTTTAGCGGGGTCTTTTACCCAAAACTTGGACCAAGTTGGGTCATGCCCAACAAAGAGAAATGAGATGATGATGAATTTTATGGTTAGTATGGAATATTTCTAAATGTTGTTGTAAGTTTTTGGACTTGGTTTTATTCAATTGAATATACTTATTTTCTTTTTTTTATCTTCTATAATCATTTTTCTTATTGTCTTTTGGGTTTTGTGTAATTTGACTTCTCAAGATCTAGAGGATAGTAGTATATTGTCTCGGTGATTTGAACCCATGAAACAACCATCATGTTATTGCATTTCTTTTCTAATTCACATCAGTTAATTTTATATGTATTCTTACTTGATCAATGTCATTCTCCAGTGACTTATGTCCTGAGATTGATATTTGATCAAGACATCTATCTAATCTAGATTTCCGTGATTTTATTATGGAAATTTAGGTTAGAGTGGAATGTCATCTCTTATATATGAACTGAGTTAATGGTTTTACTGTAGAAATTTCTGGTCTGTATTACTATTTCAATTATTGGTTTATTGGTTTGATTCATAAATGAATGATTGAATGTTTTTTTAATTTAAGGAGGTTATTACAGAACTATCCTTTATATAAACCTCTATCCAGAACTAGGAATTAGAGTGCATTAGTTAGATTTTTGCATTTGTTATTGATGTTAATTCTTAAAAAAAACAGAGTTTGATTTTCATTCGTTTGAAAGGAAAAGGAACTTGCATTTGTGTAGTTACCTACCTTTTATTTATACGCATGAAGAATTAGTTTTAAAAACTTAATATATAATTATATATATAAATTAAAATTAGATTTTATTTCGTAAATATTTTTGCATAGATAACTATAGTCCATTCTTTGAACCAGTTACATTGTGTTCTGGTATTTTCATATTTTGTATCGTAATGTTGTTATTCCTTGTACAAAATTTATTATATTTATATTACTAATGATAATTTGATTTTTGTATTGTATTTCTTTATTAACTAGTAATTTTAGGCATATTAACAATAGTTTAGGATTTACATAGCATATGTTAGGATTAGTTCTCCCCTGGTTTTCTTCTTCTAAAGAGAAGGAATCCAAAGGCTAACGGACCCTTAAGCCCCATTGTGGGTGACCACACCGGACAACTAGAGCTATTTAAAGAGTTCTAGCCTAGTTCATTTCTCCCTTGTTAACAAAGGTTTAAAAACTCATGCCAACATCTTTCTATTGCAGTTTTCTCCCCATCCCTTCTCTAACAATTGGACTGACACATTTTAGTACACAATTTATTAGTTTGAGACCAATCATTTTATGAATATTGCAATAAGGATACAAGTTTATCAAATTAGTTGAGTTCCCCATCTAGTCTATTCTTATTTTGAATTTGGGATTATATTGACTTATTAAGATGTTTAGGACTGAATAGTTGAAGAAGATCTAATGTTAATCAATTGTTGAATAGTTACCATGGTCTCATTTATAGCATTCGACAAAAAATCAATTGCTCCATGGGACAAGAAATTTATTATGTACAAGGCCTGTTATTCATGTACTGGGTGCTGACAGTAAAACCAAAAGAAAAGTGCATAAGGAAAATGAAAATAAATCAATGTGATAAAGGTTATGAAACAAAAATGGCATAAGGGAGAAGTGACATAAGCAAAAAAATATGTGCAGAAAGGAAAATAGCTTTAAGAGTTGTTACCGAAAGTATAGATTGAGATCTTAGTCATTAACGGGAAGGGACTTAATCTCCCATTTAAATTTGCAATCTATAAGAGTGAAGGTCAAGCTTTCGGCGGATCTAAAATGGACCAAGCCATAGGGGTTGGAATTTTGTATGTTTTCCCTTGTCCTCATGGGATTTATCCCATTTAAAGAGAAGGTCACCCACACGAAAATCTTTGTCCCTTGCAGACTTTTTATCAAACCATCATTTGATTCATTGTTGAAGAGAAGAAAATTTGGCACAAGCCCTTTCCCATAAACTAGGAAACAAGGTGAGGTACCAAGGGAAGACTTTGGCATTACTTTATTATCCCATTGATCAACATTGGATAAGGCATTATGTTAGTTTCATTATTAGGAAAGAATTGTTTTCTTCATAAAACGAATCATATTTTTATTACTTGATTATGTCAACTCATTGCCTTGGGGATAATAGTTAGAAGAATGTTTAAGTATAATTCCATTATCCAAAGAAAACTCATATAACTTCAATGATGAAAAGTATGTGGCATTATCAAATATGAGATAGGTCAAAACACCAAATTTAGTGATAATGTTTTCTTTGATGAACTGCGTCACCATTTGATCTTTTACTTGCTTTAAAGGAATAACCTTGACCCATTGTGTGGAATTGTTGGGAAAAAATGGTGGGGGGGTTGAATCAGTATTTTAAACTCAAACCCTCAAATATTATATTCTAAAATACGTACGCTACTATTATTAAATCAACCTATGTATGTACACTACTTTAGAGAAAGAAACCCACATGTATCTAGTTTAGTGATTTTTCATGTATTCCATTAGATGATTATCTTTAACCATTGAATTAGTCGATTAATTAATTTTCATTATGTAGTAAAGAACATAAAGAAATCACAACAAATGAGCAACACACATAGAACACCAAGATTTTTAGGTGGAAACGCAATGTGGGAGAAAACCATCATTATTGTTGTCTCTATCTTCTTTCTTACGATATAAAGAAAATCTTCATTACATATGTACTAATGCAGACTCTTATCAATATGCAAGAAACCACCTGCAGGAGGCTACAACCTCCACTCATTCTCCAGCTCCTATTGGAAGGGAGCTACAACCCCCTGATCTTGTTTTAACGGCTTTTACTAGAAGGAAGGTACTACTCCCTTTCTTAAGGTTGCAACCCTCAACTCCTTGTGGACCACTTTTCAGAATGTTTCAAACTGGATCCACCTGTGAAACAACAATCACATAACTTGTAGGCCACCTTTCATCAAATTTTTAAACTAGACCCATATCAACAATAAACCCAAACAAACACGTCAAACTGAAGCATTGAATCTGAGACATTATCACACTCCAAATCAACTGAATTTATGAAGCATCAAGTCACTGAATACAAAACCCAACTAGAAAAAACAAAATCAAATTATGTACGTGAATGTACTTAATAAGACTTGTGTATGTACATGATTCCTCTGCATAATATCTGTGTACAAATCTCAAACTAATGACTATTGCATCATGAATCACTGTAATATTGAATTAATTATTGAACCATACCCAGATCACTGACCCAATCACAAATTATTGAACCAATCACAGATTATTGTAGCATCATTACTAACCACTATTCCAATCATGAACAATCAACACTATCATACAGAGATCAACATGATAAAGACTTCATTGGTCAACATCAGCAAACATAATAGAAATAATCAAATGTCATCATTTAGCAGTACTGCAAACCCTACCATATATATGCAACTACCTCAAGACATATTGGCATTTGTACGTGCTTACCATGCACAACACTCATGTATAGATCTGCAAACTTTATCTCTAAATATATATATATTATATATATATATATTATATATTATTTATATATTATTATATATATATGTGGTGAACCTTCAAGATGGATTTGCATATGTATGTGTGACTATTCCCAAAACACCTGTGTATAAACTTGAAAACTTTTGCTACATACACAATTTCACTTTTCGCAACCTTTACTATCAATAATACAAACTTCTAATCAATTTATTTAGATCACAGCACACAGATTCATCATAGATTCATCATTGTTAGACATTTGCAACAAATAAATCAATCAAGCGTATATATCAACAAACTTCCAGTTCTTTCAGATCTAAGTCTTCTCCTTGCTCCCTGGTGTAACTCATTACTTGCACACCTAACACCTTGCTCCCTGGTGCACACCTAATCCAAATCAGATCACATATGTATAACTCATTACTTTCACACCTAACACCTTTCTCTCCATCTTCTTATATAATTTTATCCTTAGCCAATACCTTGCACTAATCGCTTAGTAATGTCATTGGTATTCTTTGACGGGATCAAATAATTGTTGTAGCACTAATTACTATGGGCCAATACCATGGTAATGGCCCATGGTATCCAGAATACCATGGTTCGATTTTGTACGTGACTTTCCATTGAGAAATCTATGGCAAAGAGATGAAGTGATTTCTCTAGATATGATAATTGCTTGTGAATACTTTTTACTTATTTTGATTAGGCTCTTCTTTAGCTTGATCAATATTGTGATATTTTCATCAAACATCTATCAAAATGTAAACAACATTGAGACAAGGGACACAAGATATAGGTGATCAGCCAGGTGATGATCCCTAGTATGGCATCAAGGATGTTACAACTCCCAAGGCTCTCAATTTAAATTATCAACCGGGGATTTGTTCAAACTTAGAGGTGACATTGTTATATGCAAAGCAAGTTAAGTTCTACTTAGGTCACCCTCAGTCATTAGATCAGATCAAGGTATTCAGAGATCACTCCTTCAATTAACTACAAAGAGAATTTCTTATGAAATCGTATCGTGATTGCAAGGGAATGAACATGACTCTATCTACAGAAATGAAAATGTCATTCATTATATGTAAAGGCTAATTGTAATTGCATGAAAGGAATAGACTAGTCTAGTTGCAGAAGTAAACCATGCCAACCTACTTGCATACTAATAAAATCAATATTCTTCTTGCATGAATCATTTATCTAATTGCAACTTGCTTGAAAAGGAGGAATTCAATCTTCAACATAACTATGGAATCAAAAATACTAATACTAATTCTACTTGTTGTCTTGTGATTGTAGTGAGGAAAAGATGGGGTTGGAATGGTTTTGAAATCTTCCTTAATAATGAAATTAAATCCTGGGGGCATTATTCAACTTTAAAATGCAAGAGTCAAGTTTATAGAAAATATGATGTGATTTTAGGAATGCTACAGGACTACTATAGGAAGTGCAACAAGAGGCCATGTTTTGCTATAGGAGGCCCTATTTTGCTACAGGAGGGAAAGGATGATGTATTGAAGGTGGATGAAGGTGTGAATCCATTTTTCCATGCTTATTACCCCTCAGAAGCCTATCTTGCACACAAGTTCATGCCCACGGTGTCCTTCATTGGCACTGCAAGTGTGATCTCAATGGTAGAGTTTGAGAGTTGTATGAGGTGTCCGGAAGGAAGGTGGAATGGCCTCAGCAAATGTGGATGGGTGTGCCAACCCTTGCACACCTCTCTCTTTTGATAGTCTTACATTTTATTGCAGAAATTGCTAAGTTTTTGCAGGTTCCAGGACGATGAAAGAAGATCACTATATGCACGAGTACCTTTTTAAAGACCAAGTTTCTTTCAGAAGAGCATGATCATTCAATGTAAAATCAGATACTCTACACCATTGCAACTAAACACATGCAAATTTTACCATTGATAATTCATTTTTAGCCTGCAGTCAATCCATAATTTCCCATCTCCCTACTACCAAAAACTCATTTCCATTTGCAATCTTCATACTTTCCTGCCTAATTTTCACTCACCTTTAACCCAAAAATAAGGCATTCAACTCCATTACAAAGTTGAATCATCCCATTTTTCATTTCCTTCTTGTCAAATAAACCTTGCTTCAATGCAAATTTTCCATCTACAGTCCTTCAAATTATTATTTCATACTCGCGTTAGATGATGGAGGATTCATTAAGGCCTGCCTTCTAACAAGTTTTGACCCATAAACTCTAACACATCATTTGGGATCAAGACTAGAGATCTTTCAAATACCTTGGGACTTCCATGCCTTAATGGAAAGCTCTCTAGCCAATAAATAGTGGGAATACATCAATTTCCCCTGTTTGTTGGATCTTCTAGGTGACTTGACTATGACACATCTATTCGTACCTAGTAAGATGTACTTAGGCATCTTGAATCCCATTGATATCAATGATGAGTTGTCTCATGTTTGTCAATGACATTCATTAATGGGAAGGAACCCAAAAATTTCTTTTCTATGTTCGACATCAACACATCTATTCACATCGATAAGAATTATGACATTGAGTGGGAACGAATGAAGACTGCATGATTTCGGCAGTTTGTAGCAAGACTCAATTCAGAATTCAGCAGCCATAGCAATAAAGATTCTAATTTCATCTTTTATTCATACAACCAAGAGAAAGAAAAAGCAGATCAGATTTGTTTACTTCATATTCCATGATCCAACAGTAGCAGCCACACTCTTTGATATACATAGCTTTTCCAATTTTCAGGTAAGTGAAGGTATGTAATTTTCTAATCGTTAATCATGTAATTCCTTAAATGCTAAAATTGTGACTTTAAAATACCTCACTTCATTTATATTTCGTTTCTCATTTTCCAAAAACTAAAAACACCTTTAGTATTCATATTTCATGCCACATGTCACATTTAATTTCATCCTAACCAACATATTTTTCCCAATCAACTATTATTGCATTTTTTATTCAAAAAGTTTTGCAATGATCAATTGATGAGTGTGTTAAATGGCTGGAAGTCACTATGGGACTTGAAAAGGAATTCTCAATGTTTTCAAGTATTTGATTAAACCCAAAAATAACAAAAGTATTGTTACACAAGAACCAAGTGACTTAAAAAGGAATTCTCAATGTTTTCAAGTATTTGATTAAACCCAAAAATAACAGAAGTATTGTTACACAAGAACCAATACTCATAAAATTTTGGTTGTCACACAAGAACCAACCATAAAAAATATATGCTGTAATCAAATGTATTTCAAAGTACACTTTGGAAAAAGAATAAAATTGTCAAATGATATGATTATGCAAAGTTAAAAGAGAATCAATACAAAGCCAAAGCTCATAAAAAAGCAAAACATTTCAAAAAGATAAACTTATGATTAAGGGAATAAATGCATAGTTGCATGAGGACATGCAACATCTTCAGTTGGGGGGTATGTTGGGTCTCCAAAATGTCATCCACTTTCACCTTCATTTCCATCATTTTACCCTTAGTCCGTAACTATGTAACTCCATAACCCTACATTAGTAACCATTTTCATAATCATGTGGATTTATTATTATTGTTTTCCAAGTCATTGATTTTAAGTATTTTAAGTGAATTTGTGATTAAATATTAGGAAATTAACATGTTTTAATATATATCTAAAAGTGTTATGAGTTTTGTGATATTGTAGGCTTACTTGGAGGTTCTAGAATGGTCCTACTTGGCCATCCAACCACAAATTCGAATCTTGAATTCCAACTCATGAGGATTTGTGGAATAATTGTAGAATGTGTGGATCATTAACTATGCACATAAAAAGGAGAAGAATCATGGATGAGAGGATTTTGTTTTGTATCTTACACTTTTAGGAGATTGGTTATAACCACAGAAGATAAATGTGGATTTAGGAGAGATCTAAGGATCTATATTTATTGTATGATTATCCTAATTTTTTGTATAAATAGGAGTACACCCTTCATACAAAGGGTTTTCAATTGTCATTTGGTAGATGCAAGTTAGAAGTTGTGACTGTTAGTGTTAGTTGCTAGTTGGAGGTTCCAAGTTCTAGATGTAATTTGTAAAGTGAGGATAAAGAATTCTTGTGATATCTTGTAACTTCATTTTTATGAAATACATACTTCCACTTTAATATTCAAGATGTGATAGTTGATTCATTGTGCTTACTGAGGAATGGAGGGACCCCATCAACCATAGTTTGCACACCTTTGTACATATTCGTAACATAGTATAGTTTTGTTATTTCATTTATTTTATGAAAATGTGCCTTTTCCTTTCAGTAAGTGTGATGTACTTTCCAGCAGGTGAGATTTCAATTATGCAAGCGTGGTGTGATTTCAATTCTGCAAGTGTGGTGCGATCCCAATTATGCAAGTGTGGTGTGATTTCGTTTATGCAAGTGTGGTGTGATTTCAATTCTGCAAGAGTGATTTCATTTATGAAACTGCGATTTCAATTTCTTTATGTTTAGTTTGATTTGGTTTGGATTGGATTAATTTATTATGTTTTGTAATTAGTTTTAGTTGCATTAGATTAATCTAATCTGAAATATAACCACCTAATACATATAGTACAAGTATACCTCGTTAGTCCTACGAACCCTGGGTTCACAATTAATGACAGGGATTTAACTCGCAATTAAATCACCCAACATTTTGGTGTCGTTGTCGAGGACATATACATAGGTGTTTATTTTGAAAGTTTAGACAACTCATTATAGTTGCATTCATTCTTAGATGCATGGTTAAAAGCATATTAAAATCATTTAGGATGCATATTAGGTTTTAATCATTTTTCAATACTTTGTACTAATCTATGTGCATGACAGGAATTATCAACCAGTTAGAGTAATTCATAGACAATAAAGAGTTTGAAGAATGCCCTTCCAAGAAATTTCTCAAATATTAGCAATAGCTAGGATATCTGCCTCTCAGGAAGAGTTTATTTCAACTGCATACAAAAACTTGTCTATCTCTCCACCTCAACAAGAGTATCTTCAAGTCTCTTTTGATTCCTCTTGTCAATCTATTGAAGAGATTAAACAATCATGCAATACGTTTTATGGGGAATAGCCTGTGGAATCTAAGATTGAGGAATGCATAATAAAGGAGGATATTCAATGTGATCTAAACCAAGAAAGGAATCAGGAATTTCATGACCTTATTGAAAGATGGTTCCAATCAAGGATCAAGTCACATTACTCTTCCATTCTTCCTTACTTCTTGATTGTATTGTCAAAACAACTAGTCTTTCATGCTTTGATGTACTTTAATTCATATTTTTTAGAACGAAGCATGAATATATTTTTACTGTTGTTACACACATGGTTACACTGGAAATATGCATACACTTGAAAGAAATTTTCTATTTAGAGTAGAGTAGAATAGGATAGGATTAATGAATAAAACAAAGTTTGATGATGTTTTTTTTTTTTTTTGTAAGTTAGATTTCGTTTCATTTGCAATTTTATTTTGGTGATGCAGTAAGAGCCACCCAATTCACTAATCATTTGAAGAAAGATGTAGAAAGAGAAGGAATATTTGAGAAGAAGGAGAACAAATAGATTTTTGAGAGCCATAATTTGAAGATAGAGATCGAATCCTTTTGCTTTGTTTTTTAATATAGAGTTTCAATATTGCTGAGTATGCTCTCTTCCTACTCTCCTTGCGATCTAGAAGATCAGAAAATAAAATGGAACAAAATTAGTTTTAAAATTTTACAATAAAAATTGGATAAGAGATATAAATTCATAATCAAAATTATAATAAAAGGCTTTTAGAAAGATCAAACAGAAAATCTAATGTCTCCAATGGATCAAGCACTATTGAAAACCCCTGTTTTGACTCTTTTTTCACCTCATTTCACAAAAAATTGAGTAAAATATCATTGTTTAGGTTTTTGCCCAATTTTGTTGTTAATAATCCTATAATTCGACCCAAACCCAACCTGTACACCCCGAACATGGAAACGGAACAAAAAACTAGCCTATATTCCCAATCTGCAGTCAAAATTGTAGGACGGTTAAAATTCGTACTTAGCCCTTTTTTTCCTCGCCCTTGGTCATATGGCACCATGTGCCCGGGAGCTAGCCCCTTTCGTTTTTTGCTAGTACCTGGTCACATTGCACTTTTCATGGGATCGTGACCGAGGCTAAGGCCTAGCCCTCGGTCCCTACCTATGGTCCTATGGCATTAGAGGGCTAGGGGCTAGGGCTTAGCCCCGAACCCTTTCTCCAAATGCGTGCCCATCAAAGTTCGAAAGGTATTCGGAATAATTTTTAAACAAGAAATAATGTATAGCAGAGTTGGTAAGAGGCTTTGTTGGTTTGTATGAGATCATGGGTTCAAGTCATGGGGGGGTTGTTCGTCCTCACACAAAAAAAATATCCACTACGAGGAGGCCATGTGGCAACCAATGGTTGGCCCATCACAGCAACCCGAGAACCAGTAAAAAGCAACCATGAGTCAACCAATAAAATAGTGCCAAGTGTCAACTGTATATTGGCCAATGAGAACCAATAAAAACTTTCCATGTGTCATGACGTAGTCAACATATGGACCACTGATCGGGCATTCCTGCAACTTAAAATTCATTTTTTTTTCGTTTGTTTTTTAAAAAAAAAAAAAAAAAAAAAAAAAAAAACGAGATTCTGAGAGCATCTGAAGTCAGATTTTAGTGACACAAAGTGCATTGGATTCAGGGTGATGAGATCTATGTTTTCGCATTGGTTTCAAGCTGATATAAGAAATTTGAATTTTGAGCATTTTCTTTATCCATGGGATCATGGGCAAGGGTGGAATGCTAAAGAAAAATAAAAAAACACAGTTATGGACTTAGACTTTCATAAAACCCTACAAACATTAAAAACTCAACTGCAATAATTGACAAACCACCATCCGAGTCTAAATGTAATTTGTAAAATTGGCAAGGCAATGCAATGATCCATGTTTTTGGTAGTTGCAGAATCAACACAATTCAATAACTTATGAAAATTTGGTTTATGGTCTATTGATGAAGCATTAAGTGTGTGGAGAAGAGGTCTCAAGCCCAAAACTGGTTAGAAGCACAATGAAGAAGTCACAAACAAAACAATAACAGGTGATCCATGGTACCGATTAGGCAAAAGTGCATTTAACTTTTCGTTCTTAAATTTGTTTTATTAGTATTATTTCTGAGTTTTTGTGTATATATCAAATGAAGAGGGACTAATCACCTCTCTCTTTTGATAGTCTTACATTTTACTACAGAAATTGCTAAGTTTTTGCAGGTTCTAGGACAATAAAAGAAGATCACTATATGCACGAGTACCTTTTCAAAGACCAAGTTTCTTTCAGAAGAGCATGATCATTCAATGTAAAATCAGATCCTCTACACCATTTCTACTAAACACATACCAATTTTACCATTGCTACACATTTTTAGCTTGCAGTTGATCCATAATTATCCATCTCCCTACTACCAAAAACTCATTTCCCTTTGCAATCTTCATACTTTCCTGCCTAATTTTCAATCACCTTTAACCCAAAAATAAAATCATTCAACTCCCTTACAAAGTTGAATCATCCCATTTTCCATTTCCTTCCTGTCAAATAAACCTTGATTCAATGAAAATTTTCCATCTATAGTCCTTCAAATTATTATTTCATACTCGCATTAGATGATGGAGGATTCATTAAGGCCTCCCTTCTAACAAGTTTTGACCCATCGACTCTGACACATCATCTAGGATCAAGACTAGAGATCTTCCAAGTACCTTGAGGCATGCATGCCTTAATGGCAAGCTCTCTTGCTAATAAATAGTGGTAATATATCAATGTCCCCTATTTGTTGGATATTCTAGGTGACTCAACTACGACACATCTATTCGTACCTAGTAAGATGTACTTAGGCATCTTGACCCTCATTGACATAAATGGTGAATAGTCTCGTGTTGGTTAATGACATTCATTAATGGACAAAAATCCAACAATTTCTTTTCTATGTTCAACATCGACACATCTATTCACATAGATAAGAATTATGCCATTGAGTGGGAACGAATGAAGACAACATGATTTCAGTAGTTTGCAGTAAGACTCAATTCAGAATTCAGCAACCATAGCAATAAATATTCCAATTTCATATTTTATTCATACAACCAAGAGAAAGAAAAAGTAGATCAGATTCTTTAACGTCATATTCCATGATCTAGCAGGAGCAGGCACACTCTTCGATATATATAACTTGTCCACTTTTCAAGTAAGTGAAGGTATGTAATTTTCTAATCTTTAATCATGTAATTCCTTAAATGCTAAAATTGTGATTTTGGAAAATACCTCACTTCATTTATATTCCCTTTCTCATTTGCCAAACACTAAAAACACTTTTATTTGGGGGGGAGGGATATTCATATTTCATGCCACATGTCACATTTCATTTCATCCTAACCAACATATTTTTCCCAATCAACTATTATTGCATTTTTTAATAATAAAAAAAATGCAATGATCAATTGATGATCACATTAAATGGTTGATAGTGACTATGGGAACTAAAAAGGAATTCTCAATGTTTTCAAGTATTTCATTGAAAAAAAAAAATAACAAAAGTGTTGTTACACAAGAACCAATACTCATAAAATTTTGGTTCTCACACAAGAACCAACCATAAAAACTATATGTTGCAATCAAATGTATTTCAAAGTACACTTTGCAAAAATAATAAAATTGTCAAATGATATGATTATGCAAGTTAAAAGAGAATCAATACAAAGACAAATCTCATAAAGAGAAAAAAAAATTCAAGAAGATAAACTTATGATTAAGGGAATAAATGCAATAGTTGCACGAGGACACACAACATCTTCAGTTGTGGGGTATGTTGGGTCTGCAAATTGTCATCCACTTTCACCTTCATCTCCATCATTTTACCCTCATTCCGTAACTTTGTAACTCCATAACCCTACATTAGTAACCATTTTCATAATCATATGGGTTTACTATTATTATTTTCCAAGTCATTGATTTTAAGTATTTTAAGTGAACTTGTGATTAAAAATTAGTAAATTAACATATTTTCATATATATCTAAAAGTGTTATGAGTTTTGTGATATTGTAGGCCTACTTGGAGATTCTAGAAGGGTCCTACTTGGCCATCCAACCACAAATTCGAATTTCAAATTCCAACTCATAAGGATTTGTGGAATAATTGTAGAAGATGTGGATCATTAACTATGCACATCCAAAGGAGAAGAATCATGGGTGAGAGGATTTTGAGAGGATTTGCATCTTACATTTTTAGGAGATTGGCTGTAACCACAAGAGATAAATGTGGCTTTAGGAGAGATCTAAGGATCTATATTTATTGTATAATTATCCTTAATGTTTGTATAAATAGGAGTGCACCCTTCATACAAAGGGTTGCTAGTTGTCAGTTATTAGATGCAAGTTAGAAGTTGTGAGTGTTAATGTTAATTTCTAGTTGGAGGTCCCAAGTTCTAGATGTAATTTGTAAAGTGAGGATAAATAATTCTTGTGATATCTTGTAACTTCATTTTTATGAAATACATACTACCACTTTGATCTTCAAGATGTGATAGTTGATTCAATGTGCTTAGTGAGGAATGGAGGGGCCCCATCAACCATAGTTTTCACACCCTTTTTACATATTGGTAACATAGTATAGTTTTGTTATTTCATTTATTTTATGCAAGTGTGCCTTTTCCTTTCAGTAAGTGTGATTTACTTTCTAGTGGTGTGATTTCAATTATGCAAGTGTGCTATGAATTCAATTTTGAAAATGTGGTGTGATTTTAATTCTGCAAGTGTGGTGTGATTTCATTTATGCAAGTGTGATATTATTTCAATTCTACAAGAGTGATTTCCTTTATGCAATTGTGATTTAAATTTCTTTATGTTTGATTTGATTTGGTTTAGATTGGATTAATTTATTATGTTTTGTAATTAGTTTTAATTGCATTAGATTAATCTAATCTGAAAGATAACCACCATAGTACATATAGTACAGTTATACCTCATCAACTCTATGAACTTCGAGTTGACAATTAATGACAAGGATTTAATTCGCAATTAAATCACCCAACACCCTTCCCACAAGAGAGGTAGTGGTCACCTGAAACTACAAAGTTTGTAATATAATTCCTACTTAAAAAAATAAATAAATGCAATGACTTGAACAAGAACAAGGAAAGAATAGAAGAGAGGGACTAAAGCCTCTGGTTTGGACCCAAACCCAAGGGTTGCAGCCCTCCAAATTTAACTCAGATGCAGGCCAACAGTAAACTTTTCATTGACAAAAAATGAGAGTCACATACATCATATGAGAGATGAAAACAATAGTACCAAGCACTAGGGTCTCAGTAGATACTCCTATCTTCCCACAAAATTTCAAATCCTAATGAGCCTTTAGACTTGTTTATTTATACAAAAATTAGTTGAGGGAAACTCCCTTGAAAGGAGGAGTGATTTCCTCCAAATTCTCAAAATTGGTGGATTTGGTTCCCTTGGATCTTCACATTGACTTGAGTTCCTTGGCTGCTAGTGAATTCGAGTTGTTGGTGAGGAATATTTGATCTTAATCTGAGTTGGAGAGTTAATATAGTGGACAAGCCCCCCTATATTCTTTATATATGTCTCCAATCAGTGTCTGCATAGTAAATATCTCCAAAAATGCTTATTTTGCCTACATATTAATCACATTAGTCCATGAAATATGACAAGCACCCTCTGGTCTTCCTGTTAATCATATTATGGCTTAAAATGAAAATAATGTGAGAAAAGGAGAGTTTTAAGGGCTATAGGATAATACAATGGGCCTCAAAATATACCTATGGATGGGACCCATCATCACCCCATTGTTGAAGGTGTTGATCACCCTTTGAGCAACTCAACCACTGATGTGAAGTTCATTCATGGCCCTAGTGGCCTCTCTAAAATCCCAAGGCATCTCAGATGGTGTGCCTTCTTGTGGGTAGATGCCTGCATTTTCTTCTATGTTTGTCCACTCCTTTTGATCCTCTGCCTGGTCTCTTCTCTCTTATAGGCCCAACAGTAAGGAAGAAATCATTTTGAGTCTGTTGTAGTGGCTACAATACCCTCCAAAATTTTGGCTTGCATCCAAATTTCAAAGCCTTCCTTGGTTTTTCCTTTGATGGTTTCAGACGCTCAAGCTCACCCCACGAGCTCTTGTGAAGTCTTTTCACCTTTTTTCTTGTTTGACCAACGGTTGTCTTTCGGCATGTTGATTGCTTTGTCATGCTTGTGATCTAATTTTGGTGAAATTGAAGGTCTCTCTTTGTGGGTTTGGGTTGTCCTCGCTACGTGAACACTCATCATACTCACACACAAAGTTGTAAGCACTGTCACACAAGTGTCGTCACAGTCGTTCGAAGGTCTATCACAAGTGTCACACTTGTCGCTCTCAACTCCAAGACAATCTCACTGAGGGCATGTTTTGTTTTGGTGTCGTGGTGGTCTATGTTGTCTCATCCTCAATTATGCTAAGTGTATGATCACAATTTCAATCTGCAAAAGTTCACTTGCTTTCAACACTTAGCCATTTTCCTGAAAATTTGCCCGACCGGACAAGCCTCTTTTACAAGAGCCTGACTGAGTTGCACTGCATAGTTTGAGCCCTCATTGACCCTACTTTTCTGCCCAAAACTACGTAGTACTTGGGGTTTTCCTCTAGGTAAGCTGCATTGCACAATCTTGGAGGTGAGCAACCTGTCTGCTTCCCATAATTGTGAAAAAACTACTTCCATGTTCAACTGAACTATGCATTTCTCAAGCACAATCATCAACCCTCCTTCTTGTCTGCCAAAAGCCTACACTTCTATGATACCTAGGTTTTCACTACTCCCCAAAACTGCGTAGACATTCCCAGTTGGTCCTCTGTTTCCTTGCTCTTCACTGTTCTCATAAATTGCACAGAACAACCCAGCTAACCCTTGGTGCCTTGCACTGCACTCCCTTCATAAATTGCAAAGACATGTCTAGCAGTTCCCCTGCATTATTCCCAGAAATTGCATTGTCATGCTTAGCAGGTCCCTCTGCAACCCTTCTCTGTCTTCCCTCGAGAAATTGCGCAGTCATGATTAGCAGTCCCTCTGCAACACTACTCTGTCTTTCCTCTGGAAACTATGCAGAACTGCCCAGCAGTCCCTCTATAGCCCTGCTCTATCCTCCCTCTGAAAATTGCGTAGAGGTGTCCCAACTCAGGGTCCCACCTTGCAATTGACACTAGTGGCTTTCACTATGCAATTATGTCTCCCAGTGATCACTGTGCAGTTTTTTCTGATGGTGCAAGTTATTCTCCCAGAATTCCTCATTCCAGCCTGAGTTATGCTCTATGTTGTCTCAGTGATTTTTCTCGCTCCCTGTCACCCGGAACATGAGAACAATGCATCATGGTAGACTAGGAGGTTTTGGATTTGATGTCATCCCGTCATTAGTAAATTGAAGGAACAAGTACACTAATAGATCATGGCAAGAGGATTAACGGGATGAAGAAGGAGCACACATGATAAAGACTTGCTTGCAGCTAGACAGACGTACCAAGCATATCAAGCAACAAGAAAAAGGAAAACATGCATTGAACCATCAAACAAGACCAAGACCATCAAAGACCCCGCAACATGATGCCATGCAAAGGAGAAGACAAATCACATCAAGACTACATCCTAGAATGGACTTCATAACAAAGAGATCCCTTGAATGTTGGCGGGTCCAGCACCATCAACATTTCTAGCTCTAGAAGGAGGGCCGCCAACAGTTTATGGCTGAATGTTGGTGATTCCAGCACCACAAAACATTTCTAGTGCTAGAAGGAGGGTCACCAGTAGTTTATGGTTAAACTTCGTATCAACCCCACTTATCTATCATTTTGTCAAGGCAGTAACACGAACTCCCTCTCCCCTATGCGCAACTCTGAAGTTGGTTATTCCTCACCTTCCAGACACAAACAAGAAATCTTGTATCATCACATCTGTGTTGTATGTCCCATCACCTGAAAATTTTCTAAAGTTGTTGGACTAATTCCAAGAGTGCACACTCTTCCCTATTTAGAGAGGAAGCAAAAGACTACTCCCACAAGAGTGGTAGTCTCATATGTGGAAAAATAAATCTTCGCCACTCTTGAAGAGCTAGCAGAAGTTGTTGAAAACAAAGAGCAACCTCCAGTCTTCCAAGAAGGAGAAGAAGATAACCTCTTACTCTTGGCCTCAGGTTTCGATGGAGGCATTGCATGGGAAGGCAGTAGAGGAGGCGAAGACGAAGACAAACCAATGGATTTAGAGGTAGAATCGTCAGATTCAGAAGAAGAGGACAACATGGCTGATCAATATTTGGAATGGATGACTCGGGGCCCATTAGCACTCCTAGGTGTCTTGCACAAGATTCCAAGGCATGCAGAGAAGTTGTTGACAAAGTATAACTCTGACAAG
>APFE031477821.1:122644-171844 GCA_000404065.3 Pinus taeda | reverse complement strand
AGCCCTCTCCTGCCCCATAGGGCTAGCTACGAGGCTAAGTGGTTTGATGTTGCCTTGGAGTTTACCTTTTTCAGCCTGAGGTGAAATTTCAAGCGCTAACAGGTTACAAGCCAACCTCATAGCTCAAAAACATAACAAAAGATTGCAAAAGTTCCTACACGTGGGATAAAGTCCTCCTCCACTGTGACATTATCTTCCAAAGGAGTGCTCCATACTCTAGAAAATATCTCGAAGACCATGGGCATGCCTCCAAAGTGTATGTATCAAGACTTCATCACTAAAATGCCCATTCTCACCCTTTGAATGGTAAGAGGGGTGACATGGCACTAATCTACTCAAGCGTTGGGGTTAAATAATAATGCGCAGGGCCTCCCTGGTCATCTCGAGGATAAACATCATCATCTGGGTTTTGTAACAAACAACACGTCAAACAATGTTAAGGTTGGCTTGAGGGTGTCCTAGGTCCACTATGCAGATCATCTATAAATCTAATGTCAAGCTTTAGGGGCTCAATGTTTCATCGTCTAGTGGTACATCAAAATGCCAAGTACCATGTAGAATCATCAAATAGCCCAATGCTTTGCTTTGGGTTTGCAACAATGCATCGAAAAGGTTAGATCCGCTCTTTGGAATGGGTAAAACAATCTCTAATATGTTGTTGAATGGAGTCAGATTAATTGTGTCTCCAAAGACCTCTGTGTTTGTGATAATACCACTTGACGAAACCTTAAGATCAAGTGAAATTCTCTATCATTAAGGTGAATAACCATAAATTCGTCATAATGGACAATACCTAATGTTGGCGATACAATGATACTTCACACAAAAGTCACCTTCAAATGTCTAACTAGATCAAGTCTCATAAACATGTTACCTCCATATGTTAGGGATGGTTAGATGGATAACCTTATTTGGTCTTTTGAGCCCCTAAGGAGAAGTGAATGTCCCAAGTTGGCCCATCAATCCATAGGTATATGTGAGAATGGTAGTTTTTGGAGTGGGAAACACTTTACGACAAGGTGTCATAGTCATGAGGTTAGCTAGTGGAGGCCCACCATCCTAAGTATATAGATGTAAGGAGGGAGCAACCGTGGAGGCACGAGTTAACTTGCCTTTTCCACCCTTTTGGTGCACCTTTTACTTCTTTATGATTTGCTTTGATTTGGGTGCATAGCTCAAGAGCCCAAGCTTGCTTTTAAGGTTTTTCATTTTCACCACTTAAGGACGAGTTAGTTTATACTTATTAGGGTTGGGACAATACAAGAATTCCTTTATGTGCTTGAAGAATTGGGTGATGGCTAATGAGCGCAATAGAGCTCATGCTAGGATTTTTCCCACAAGCTAATATGATGTCCCATCCATTTTTTTATTTTATCCTTCTCTTTCAGTGTGGTTTATTTATGCTTTTTCCTTTTATTTAGCTATATCAACCTCCAGGGAAAAGTTTATTGGCCTAGAATCAAGGATGAGGATGAAAGTGTGTCGATCTGCATGACCAATGACCACCAACCCAAAGAATGGAGATGAAATAATGGTAAAGATGGATATTGGTAAGTATGGAATCTTATGGACACACAACTTCAATTAGAGCCTCCCCGTTAATGGTCTTCTTAAAACCCTAGGGCCTTATAGTAGGTCTCATTGGTCTAGAGTTAAAGATTAACCTCCCAAGGGAAGTGAGGGAATAAGAATGCAGTCAAAGATCGATCAATCATCTAGCTTGCCCCTTGATCCATATATGTATGCTCATAACATTAAGCACATGATTACAAAGAACCTTTCGATGGATGACCCACCTTCCTTAAAGAGGAAATGCCAAGTGGGAGAGAGAAATATGATTAGAGCAAGAAGTGGAGGATCCTAGCATCATGTTTTGTGTCAATCATATGAACCTGTCAACTGGCTAGTGGTTTAAGGAGGAGAAAATTTTATTTTATAGGTTGCCCACTTTTTCGTTCATAACAAGGGCTTCATAGGAAATTATGTCACTATCGGTTCATTTATTTTGTTGTTCATTGGGGATTGCTCGGGGGAAGAAATCAGCCTCCTCCTCAACCAGAAGGTAAAAGCGAGGTTGTTGATATGATGTCAATGCCACATAGATTACTCTTTTCAAAAAGTTGAACATGTCACTTATGGGATCTAAACTTGTGTGGGGGGGATAACAACTATGTTATGTAAAAAATTAGTTAACTTTAGGTTTATTATTTAATTTAGGTTTAGTTAGACGAAAGGGCACGATCATAAGATCATGCCCTTTCCCAAAGGGTGCCTATGGCGGTATATAAGCCAGGAACCCCATTGTAATCATTCATCATCTGTCAATTAATATATTATATAAATAATATATAATAATATTATATATAATAATATATATATATCAGAAGTTTTACACTTCATCTGGTATCAGAGCCAGCCGTTGCTGCAGCTCTTGTTCGCTCCTTGTACAATCCGTTGTCTATGCTCATTGCTAGCTTCGTTCTGCCCTGTCCACGTCCATATACACAGTCAAACCATCGCTATTTTGCTCGTTGCCATACTTTAGTGTACGAATCACCCTTCAATCCACGACAAACTCTGTCCACAATCCTGTACACGTGCCGCAGTTTGCTGCATATCGTCCCCATCTTCCGCACTGTCCAGGTTATTCCGTCCTTCCGCCATTCGTTTTTCTTTGCTGCCGTCATTAAAATCGAACCGACGGTAGTCTGTGTAACCTGCGGTTCTTGTGAATAATCGTTGCAGGTGACCGACATTGTTTTCCCGCGGCAAGCTCTGCGATTAGTCTGAATAATTGTTGCGGTGATATCAGCGTGTGGGCTTTACTTTTGAAGGGCAAATGAAGGGTGCCTACGAAAAGAGAGGAAAAATATTTTAGCTGGAAAATAAATACACGCCCCCACAAACCCGCTCGATGTCGATAATGATAACGGCGGATTTCCAAAAAAAATTGTTGGACTCGGAGCATAAGATAAATAGCAACCACGATGAGGTCAGTGAAATATTAGATGAATTCAAGATCAAGCTTGAGGGACAGGCTGACCAAATAAAAAATCTTCAGGATACGCCAAATTGAATAGAAATAAAGATGCAAAATCAGCATGTCCAAACAGAAGCAGACATCAGAGAGGTATTAACAATGCTGAAAATCTTGTGTAAAAAGACGAATTGTACACCTGAACAACTACTAAAAGAAAATGAAGAGAATCAAGAACACGTCTCATCAGATTCAACAAAGTCAACAGACTCTCATGAAAAGGTTGAATTGCCAAAAAATCAATGACACCCCACCAAGAAGCGAGTAACACAGCTTTTACAAACAAGCAACTCTGGGATAACTTTACCAATCAATACCCTTTTTTTGCTCAACCATTAGCAACATACTAGCGTAGGGCAAAGGTCGAGATGCCTAAATTCGATGGAAATGAAAAAAACAATGTTGCATGGATAAATAAAGCAGAAGAATACTTTGAGATATATGACATCAATGACGATGATGAAAAGCTCAGGCATGCATCCATGAAAATGGAAGGAGAAGCATATCACTGGTATATGTGGTGGAAAAAAACAACACACGTTATTAACTGGAGAAAATTTAAAGATGCCTTCTTTAAAAGATTCCAAGGTGTAAAGGAAGAAGAATTCTTTTCAAAACTCATCAAACTACGACAAAAAGGAAGTGTCGATGAATACACGCAAGAATGGGAGACCTTAGTAACTCGAGTGCCTGGGTTATCAGAATCTCGTTTAATTCAGTCATACATCTCGGGACTTAAATCTCATTTACAAGCAGAACTTGAGATGCATGATATTACATCTATAGAAGTAGCAAGGCGAAAAGCAAAAACAGCGGAAAAGAAATCCGAACCAATATTTTGGTCAACAGCGGAAAAAGCTTATGCAAGACGAAGGATACCCCAGTATGTGGACTCAAATAATACAAGATATGTTCCATCACATCGTCGTGAAGATGAAAAATCTAATGTGGAAATGCAAAGGATAAAAGAGGGTAAATGTAAACGTTGTGGTGAGAATGGGACCCCAAACATAGATGTGCTAAAGGAAAAGAGCCAAAGAACCTATATAATTGTGAAGCAACCAATGATTCAAATAGTGAAGATTATGACATAGAAGAAACAGAAGATGCCCTAGAATTCTCACCAGACTTAGATGACGGAAGTACTCCGCAAGTGTCATTATCAGCCATGACAGGTATATCACAACCTCAGACCTTAAAATTAAAAGGACACATAAAGAAGAACAATGTAGTGGTTCTCATCGACTCTGGAAGCACACACAATTTTATCGATGCGACTGTGGCCAAGAAGCTCATTATCTTTTCATTTCCCTTACCAAACATTAAAGTGATGATAGCTAATGGTAAGAAGATTGAAAAGGTAGGGAAATGCCATAAGGTTAATTTGCAGATTCAAGACTTTAAATTAGAGTCTCCGTTCTTCACGGTACCATTAGGAGGAGTAGATGTAGTTTTAGGCATCCAATGGCTACGAACTTTAGGTACTTATGCCGCCAACCATCAATTACAATTTATAAAATTCAAATCGGGAGGTCAGAAGTACAAACTACATGGATTCCAAGCACCAGAAAATCATGTTGTATCATCATCTCAGATGATGAAGTTGAGTCGAAAAAGAGCACCTACTTATGCAGTACAATGTCATCAATTAGAAATGTTATCTGCAAATATGACCAAAGAAGAGTCACTAGAGATGCAAGATCTAATTCAGAAGCATGGAAAAGTATTTCAAGACCGACCTATGAAAAAGCCATACCGATATCCACATCACCAAAAAACGAAACTTAAGAGATTAATCCAAGACCTTTTAGAATGTGCAACCTTGATCAACTTAGAATATCTGATCAAGTGGAAGGACGTACCCGAAGAAGACGCTTTCTGGGAGAATGAATCATTCTTCAACGACATCCGTCGTTACTTATGCTTTGAGGACAAAGCATTCTTTCGAGAGGAAGGCAATGTTATGAAAAAAAATTAATTAATTTTAGGTTTATTATTTAATTTAGGTTTAGTTAGGTGAAAGGGCACGATCATAAGATCATGCCCTTTCCCAAAGGGTGTCCATGGCGGTATTTAAGCCAGGAGCCCCATTGTAATCAGACATCATCTGTCTATTCTTTTATTAATAAATTATTTCTATATATATATTTCTGTTTATCCGGAAGTTTTACACTTCAGTTTGACTGCACCTCGGTTGGGTACTAGGTGCAGTCATGAATAAATCTCGGTTGCAAGGATTGATTTCGGAAGAGGATGCAGCTCTAACTTAAGATCTGAGCTAGATATGATCTCAGCATAAACTCTGTGATGACAATCTTGACATCTCTGTCATAACATCCTGACACTTCTTGGTATATGGATCTGTCTGATATATCACAATTGCATGACTATGGTCTCGACATACCCTAAGCAGATTCTAGCGCAGAGATGAACTTGGTGAAATTAAAGACGCAATCACAGCAATCTTCGTGCATAATATACATATACTACATCAGTCACGCACAGTGACTCGGCATAGTTATATTTCGGTGATGACTGTGATCACAATCACATCTCAAGCATCTTGAGGAACAGTGACGAGGTTTGTATATAATATAAAAGGCTGCAGTATTGGTATGCTAAATGGCAGCAGTAATAATCATGATAGGCACAGTCTTGGCAAAGTAATGATGACAAAGATTCATGATCTCATAATGCCACACATCATCTCAATCTACAGTAAGGTGCAACTGATCTTGTTCTTAAAGATCATGTTCTCGATGAAGGTATAGAGATCACCTCGGTGGTAATCTCTGGAGCAGTCATGATGCAGTAGTAATGTTGTCAATGATACAGAAGCAGTAAGGATCTCAATAATGCATCAGTGAAGCAATGATGAAGATCTCAACAGACCTTGTTGACATAATGATGATCTCGGTGAAGGAGCAACAAGGATGATTGCAGTCATGGTGCAGCAGTGACCTAATTGAAATGCTAGAAGACGTACTCTCTGAAATGCAATAAAGAAGGTCATCTTCATGAGATCTGATCTCAATTGGGAGATCTGAGTAAGATGATAAGAAGACAATCATCTATTTTCTCTTTATAAGCAAGATGTCACGTGTCCTTGGGACAAGGAAGCTTCCTCATCTAACAACTAATGGTACCTGTGCAAAATGGAAAAAGGAAGAAGTCATCCAAGACAAAGGAAGCATTTCCCAGATGGGGATATACAAGATCTTGAAGATTCTTTGATGGAACCTAAGCGGAGGATCCCCTAGTCAGGAAAGGCAACAAGTGTTTCATCGGGAAATCCAACTTTTGGAATTCATGAGATGATGGTTCGATGACATGAGAAATGAAGCAGATCAAGGGATTGAAGATCTTTTCAATCAAGAAAACTGCCGAAAGAAGCCTGGAGGAATATTGAGGTATGAATGCTTGTATTTGTTTAATATTGTAATGTCATGTCATATGGTTGTAGGTAACATGGATTGAGCATGATCAAAAGGGGAAAGATCTCCTCCTCCGAAAGGATACTGAAAGACTTAAGTCACACTAGATGAAATCAACATAATATGTCCTCATATAAAGTATGAGGTAGTTGATCACAAATAAAGAACTCTAATTGAAAGCTCCTGGGAATGAAAGATGTGAGGATGGAAGAGATCATGAATTATGCAACCATGATGAAGGCAATAAACATCTAGTGGATAAGGAAGACTTGACTAGGAAATCTCCCAGAATGATGTAAAGACTCCGATGGAAGTTTGAAAAGATGAAGACCCTTGTCAACAAATATCGTACGGAGATGTGTCAACATCTATATAGGATGTTGATACCTACAAGGAGATGTCACTAGAAAAAAGCCATCACCAAAAGGTAACTTGTGATTTGTTTTTGGTGTCTGACCTCTTGGAAAAGTCTTGGTATGTGTGCAGGGCCATGGTAAGAAGAGTTGTGAAGGATGTCACAACTATGTACCTCATCATCGAGAACAATCACCGTTGAGGGAAAGGTGAAGATAGATGGTCCTATGAAGGAAGCCCCAGATGTAAAGCCAAGGAGGATACTTTCCGAGATGACATTATGGAGGAAAGTGATGGATCGATGAACCCTACATATAAAGAAATTGATGACATCGAAGTCTTGGATCATCAATCAACTAGAAGACCCTATAAAGTACTAATGATAGAGTCCCGGGGTAAGAGGGAGCTCTAGGAGGTTCCTATGAGTAAAGGAACTCGAGCAAGTTTCTGAGTGAAGAGAAACTTGGAACTCGTCGCTGGTTAAGAGGGAGAGTTAGACACGACATTCTTGTCTTCAGTTTGAAAGAAATATTGGAGGATTATGTAATCATTTGGCATCACTCTTTGAGGATGTGGTAGGGCATCCAAGACAAGAGTGGGCAAGAGAACCGATATTCTTGAGGGTTGGGAACCCTAGATGAGAATAGTCCTAGTAGGGCATATTCGGAGAACACCCGGGTGGGTATGACCCTAAGAGAGACAATGATGATGTGTGTCTATCAGTGATTGGTCTCGCCAACATTGTGTGCTCTGATCTATTTGAGAGATAGAGTTGTTAGTCAAGGCCTTGCTATATGGAAACAATGTTGGTTGAAATGATGCTATAACAGATGAATAACTAATCCGACCCTTTGCTTACAAGAACTCTTGTATTGAGAATGTCCATGTACCATGTATGAATGAATACCTCCCTAGTTAAGAGGGAGTGTTGAAAATAGTGTAACTAGGATTGGTCTTCATTATTTTTGCATTAATATATTTTTTTATTTAAAGAATTATTTTCTCTCTAATTAAAGAGCTCAAGACAAAATGAAGACAGTCATGTATTATTTTTGTAAATGTAATGAATGTAAGTCCTTGTAGATCATCAATGAATACTCCAACGTGTACCCATAGATTTGATGCAAAGGAACTGCTTGAATAAATCTAGAAACCTTTTATTATCACGTAGGCTAAATGAAGGATCACATCGGCTAAAAGGATCACGTCAAAGTATCAAGTCAGCTTAATGATAAGGAAGGATGCTTGTATATAGGTTGCGTTGATACCTCTTCAAGAAACAACGAACTTCATCTTTCTCATTGGTGAATACAAGCGAAGTGAAAGGGTCGATGATGAGCATAGCTGCAGTCGTTGAGGAGGTTTGTCCCCTCATCTGCAAGCCTGTTCTCTATTGTGGCATTCTAATCCCGGTTAAGGGTATCTCAGTTCTTGTGTATACAGTTGGGTTGAAGGTCCATACGAGTTGCAGTTGGACAAAAGAAGCCATTACCGAATAAATTGAAGTCATCGTAGGGCAAGAAGAGCCCTACCTCTCCTAGCATATATGTTAATTTTAGGTATGTTCTATGCTTAGAGCAATTTATTTCAATTTTCATAGTTAGCCAAATACCTTTTCCAGATTATCAATCACATCATCATTAAAGTAAATTGCAAATAGAACATAAACATAAATCGCAAAAGACAAGCCAAGACAAGAGGATACAAGATGTGGCGCTAGCCAGGGACAAACCCTAATGTGGGGAAACCCTTGATCAATTCATATTATATGTTCTTCAATAGTTCAACAGAGAGAAAGAGAGCTAGTACATTTACAACAGAAATCAACACTTCGACTTGACAAGATAAGAACATAGATCTTCTCTAAGAAGATGTCTCATGAGGTAACTGACATGGGCTCATGTTATTCCATCACTCTATCATAGTGTTGCACCATGTTGCACCATCATACGATGTCCATCATTACAGAGTTGCATCACTGCTGAGTTGTACCTCATCATGTTGTACCCATCTCGCTGCTCTTCATCATCATGTTGCACCCCTTGTTCTGCATCTTCAAACTGTACCTTACAGTGCCCATCATGCTGCATCCCCTTGTGTTGCATCTTGATACACTTATGCTACACCTTGGTACACTTATGCTGCACCTTGATACACTTTTGTTGCACACCCTGATACACATATGCTGCACCTTGATACACTTGTGTTGCACCTTGATACACTTGTGTTGCACACTGTGATACACTGCCCATAACAACTCTTGCTATGGTGCTATGGCATGCAGCCTAGCACATAGCAACAATCATATCCCAGATAGTGTCCAATCATTATTAACACAACAACATTTAGTCTCTTGAACATGCTGTAACGCTGCAACTTAGGGACTGGTTAGGGCACTGACCACAGTCCCTAATAGCCGATCTAAGCTGGCCCAAAATTGCTCTTAATGACTTGGATTGTCCTCCAATGAGATGCTACCCTCCATGCTTCATCATTATAGTCCTCCTTGATATAGTGGACCTCCCAAATAGTCCCACTAATGAACTGTTATAACCTTCACTTTTCCTATGGCTAGGGCACTCATGAGACTGCATATAAGGAACCATTTAGATCCCTTCTCACAGCAGTCTAAGGGCACATGAAACGCTCCACAAATGCGGCCTAGAATAGTGTTAAGGTGACTGCATTTAGGCCTACATTCAGCCATCTATAGACTACTTCTAGGGCACGTTTAACCCTTAGATATGCAGCCAAGGCTCCTTTAAGGCTTCCTCATGTCTGCGGATTAGGGCTGCCTTGCTACATGTAGAAGTTCCCCTAAACAGTGGGTAGATCTCCCTTCTTTGCTGCGACTAAGAAGATTCTTTTGACTGTGGTTTAGGGCATCCTTTAACTGCAAATTAGGGCTCACTTTAGCTGCAGATTAGGGCCTCTTAGATCTACGGCCAGATCTCCTACAAGTCTGCGGCTAGGGCTCTCCTAGATGACCCTTCTTTAGGGCTGCATAGAAATCATCTCCTCTAGACCTCCTCTTCCACTAAAAACCCAAACAAGTGGAGAGTGAGATCACAAGAGATGATTATCAAATGACTTGAAGTCCTCCTTTATTTATACTAAAACGTTGAGCACAAGTGGGGTATATTTGGTTGCTGGCCGACCTTGACGAATCGTCCCATAACACAAATAAATGCATATATCCATGAATACTTATCGGAATCGAATGATCTTTACATCAATCCTACATCTCTCGATGAGAGGGATCCAAGAAAAATATCAACTGCAATAAATAAGATGACCCACATGGAGTTTGGCCCTAGTTGCCAATTTTAACAATATATGCTCATGTTCTGAAACGAAAACTTTTGTTCTCGTTGCCCTAAAATAGTCATTACGTTGGCATCACAAATCTTAGATCAAGAACCTATTAAGGTGTGTGATGGGTCTACATGAAGTGCGAAGGTAGCATGGGGCTAGAAGAGCCTATCCGAATCCAATATTGTTCACTGACATGCATTTTGCTCAGACCAGATATATTGTTTAGATCTGCAAAAGAACACATTATGTTTGGGTACATGTTTGGAGGTACTGTCTTTGATGTTGAAGGCATTTCTGAGTCAATGTTTAGGTCATGTAATTTCTCAATAAAGATTCTATAAGAAAGAGTTCAAAGGGTTTTTCCTCTCATGATTGGAGAGTTTTTTGCCCTGGCTTGTTGCCAATATGTTGTGTACTTATGTATTTTGATCTTCTTGTTTTGGTAACAATTTGAAGATAATAATTCATATACACCATAAGAAGCAGAAATAATATCTCAAGCAGTTGTCATAGTTAAAGGAAATCAAATATTTATATTGCCCTTCAATTTCTCAAGACAAGGTTGACACCACAACAATTGGAAGAAAAAAGAGCAAAGGGCTTTGTTATAGTTGTGATAGCAAACACACTAAAGGTCATAAGTGTGTCAAGAAGAAATTATTTTACATAGATTGTGAATAGGAAAACGAAAAGGAACAAGAAACGTCAAAAGAAGAGGATATACACTAGGAACCAACCCCAGAGAAAGAAGAAATGAATCTGACCATATCTTGTAATGCATTGGCAGGAATTACCACTCCTCAAACTCTCAAGATAAAAGGACATATCAAGAAGAAAAATTAGTAGTGTTGATTGATTCGGGTAGTACCCATAATTTTATTCATTGTGAGATAACCAAGGAATCAAATTGTTTCCTATATCCAACACCAGAGTGTCAAGTGATGGTTGCAAATGGCGGAACCATAAATTGTTCTGGAAAGTGCCATAATATCAAGCTATCCATGGGAGAATATGTATTGAATAGTCCAATGCTTTCCATTCCAATGGGTGGTGCTGATGTTGTACTAGGAGTCCAATGGTTACAATCTCTGGGTACTATAGCTTTTAATTTTCAAGAACGTCTCCTGAAATTTTTTTGGGAAGGAAAGGAAGTTGAATTAAAGGGTATCGCAAGGAAGCCAGGAAAGATAATCAACTCTAATGGCATGACAAAGATTCTAAAGAAAGAACATCGAAATCATTTATTTCTCCATATCTCCAAAAAGTCTTGGACAATCATGTTGGAAATAATACTAAGCGGGGGGGCTGAATCAGTATTTTCAATTCAATAATCTTTCATTTCCCAATCATATTTATATACGCTACTTTAGTGAAGTGAACTTCCGTGTGCATGCTACTGTGATTAAAGAAACCAGCGTATACCCAAAGAACTTATGATTTAGTTAATTTATCATATGTTGATCTCTAATCAGTGCATCAGTATCTTATTATACAGTAACTATGTGCAATAATAACAAAATAAACCATCACACATGAACACCAATATTTAAGGTGGAAACCCAATGCGAGAGAAAAACCAGCTGTTGTTGTCATCTCTATCTTCTTAATATAAAGAAAATCAGTTTACAATCTTGCACTGGTGCAGACTCAGACCAGTACACAGGCACCTGCCTACAGAAGGCTACAACCTTCTCTCGTTTCCAGCTTCTACTGGAAGGGAGCTACAACCCCCCTAGTTCTTGTACTAGCCGATATGTTTACTAGTATGTAGGCACCGGCCTACAGAAGGCTACAACCTTCTCTCTTACTCCAGGTACCACGTTTCATTAATTTTCAAACTGGATGTTCCTGGTATACAACAACACAATATAAAGGCTTCGTTTCATCAAATTTTCATACTGGACCCATCAGAAACTTTGAAGCTCAAACTCTATAATAATAATTGTATCAACTAACAACCAGCCAATCTAAACTATCAGATCATTGTCACCAGAACACTATGTTGAACCCAGAAACTTGCATCATCATTCAGAACCAGCTGCAACCTCAAAAATCATACATTAGAATGTATACACTACTTTAATGAACCCAAGCTACGTGTATACGCTACTTCCTTTAAAAAAACCTATGTATACCTCCAGACTACTGAATCACACAAACTTCTAAATCAAATCTATACCGACTAGTGATATTCTGGACATCTACTGTCAATTTACAGAGATCCAGACAATCAGCAACAAAGATAACCCTTCTTACTTAACCAATCAATCAATCAGACACAAACTCCTTATGCATTCAGTTTTACTTTCAGATCTAAGAAGGCTTCATTGACAGACAGTAGTAAAACAGCAACACTGATCAGATAGATCAGTCATTTCTGAACAACAGGCTTTTCTTTTGCATACGCTACTTGGAAGAGTAAAACATGCGTGTATATGCACCTTTATCAAGGCGAACCAATGTATAGATCTACAAAAATTAACTTACAACTTTGTTGCTATTCCAGACTTCAGACATACCCAGATCATGATATTTAAATAATAAAACATGCGTAAGCAATTAGATCTAGCCCAAGCAATATCAGATCATACAATGATAAGTCATTTTAGGTCTCACAATCTTGATCCAACATTGTATCCAAGGTGCACAAAATATTTCATATCATATCATAATCATAGTGTTGACCACTGCGTGTCAACTTCCCATAACAGTACACCCCCTTTTTCTTCGCAGAGAGGATAGCGCTTGATTGACATGTTCATGCCATTCGACAGTCATCATCGACTTGATCATATTAAGTTGTAAACCCAGTCTGCATGTTGAATTGTAAATAATCTTAGCAGAGTTGAGTCATGTATGTAAATTGCTTAGGTGGACCTAATTTTCTAGTGATAATTTACGTTCCGGAAGGTTTTTTTGTCTCACCGATCCATGATCGGCAGAGTTTTCCTTCAACCTGACTCCAAAGCTGAAATGAATTTTGTCATTAGAGTCTTAGGAGAATCCTAGTGTGTTAATCTGCTAGATTATAGTTGTGTCGCAGAACTGGGTGGTTTATGAGGGTCTATGTCACATGGGTTTTCCCCCTTGAGATGTAAAGTTGTAAAAGTCATGATGTAAAGTGTCTCGAGGGTTAGAAAATGTTTTAATGCCCTCATAAGTCCTAAGTCCTAGGTCCTAGGTGATTTTTCCAAAGGTTCAATTCGAGGATCCAAAGATAAAAAAATAAATAAAAAAAATTAATTAAAATTTAAAAATAGATTAAAAATATATATAATTATATATATATATATATATATTAAAAAAAAAATCTAAAAAATAATATAGAATAATAAATAGAATAAAAACTTAAAAAAATAATGAAATAATAATATTTTGCATAAATAAATGCAGATTTCAATTTTTTAATACATTAAAAATTCGATGGATGAGATTAAGAGATATCTTGATCCTCATCGACGGTCGAGATCATTTTGACATGGATCACTCGAACTAGCCATTGGGAATTTTTCCTCTAAATAGGGTGCTAGGGGTCATTTGAGATCATTCGATCTGTGAGTCTTGTGCTGAAGAAGCTCTCTTGTAAACATTTTCTGGTGCTAATAAAGAAAGACATTAGGGTTGAAATCTTGCTACTGTTACTCTCTTGAAGTGCTGTGAGCTATTTTATTTTCTGCATATTTTGATTTTAGCCATTAGTAACAGCTTATTGTAGAGTATTGTTGAACACAGGTATCTTGTTCACTTGCTAGGGTTTGAATGGTATTAGAATTTCTTAAGTAATGGCAGGTATCTCCATTGCATTTGAGATCTAGTATTGTTTTTCTCTCTTTGTTGATGGTTGAAGTGAGTTGTGCAGGAAAGCCTTATTGTAGAAGATTAGTGGGCGTTTGGGGAAGTTCTCGGCTGAACTAGCCAACTCCCGCAAGCATTTTCTTGCAGAGCCCAGCCAGTTTCGATCCCGGGTTTATCATTTAGTTTGTTTTCTAATTTGCAAGAGAGATTTCTGAAGTATTTCATAACAAATCTGGAATTTTGATAATATCACTGTTGATTATTGATAAATTTGGCTGTTTAAGAGTCAAAAGCTGTAAATTCGTAGCTGGTTTGTAGGGTTTCATTTTTAATCCTTGCATATATTTTCTGGGTTTTTGTTTTCCATTTGCAGGTCTGAGATAAAATCTTGTGGGAAAATTAGTTTTTGCAGGGTCTCTGTTTTGGCTGTTCAAGGGTTTTAAATTCTGTTGCATTCAGATCTGGAAATCTTTTGAGAGGGTTTCACTACAAAAACTGAAGATAAGTGGATCAAATAATTTTATCAGAGTCCCTGGAAAGTATTTTATTTAAATATTGGTTGCCTGGTGGGATTGCAGAGAAAACCCGCACCTCTTCAAGTCGTTTTTCCCTCAGCTGTCCAAACAAATTACTCATTGCTCGCTGTCCATTTTATTCTGCTCCTCAGCAATCTATTGCCAGCCTCCACGCAGCTCTCTCTGCGTCCTTTTCTTCTATGCGATTACCTGTCTTGCCATCGATTTTCAGTTCTTTCAAACCCTTCTACTGCCATTCAACCCTTCGAAGCTGCGTCTGGTTCCTATCAACGTAATCCTTTTTCAAATCGCTTTCCTCAGCTGCCCATCAGATCACCAAACGTCCGCTACTCCTCACACTGATCTGCATATCAGTCTCTCTCCCGCCGTCCAGTTGCTTGAAGCAGTAAGTCTGCAAACCCCTGCGTTCACGTGCCATCCTCCACCCATTCCACGGCTGCCGTCACAAACCTGCAAGAGCACGTTTCAATTTTTTTTTTACGGGCCAAGGTTCTGCGTTGAGTTTCATTATATGCGTGGGGTTTCTTATGCGTTCATATTAGTTTTCATTTTTTTTTACGGTTAGTTTTGTTAACTGTTAATTGGTTTTGTTTTATTTTTTTGATTTCTCATTTTAAATCTTATGTTATGAATAAAAATAAAAATTATAAAAAAAAAAAAAGAAAAAAAAAAGAAAAACAAAAAGTGAAAAAAAAAAAAAAAAAAGAGGCTCCTATAGAGTAGTTTAGATTTTATTAAATTATTTTAGTTTTTCATTTAAAAATATAATCATAAAATTCATAAAAATTATAAAGCTTTTGAAAATCATAAAAAATAATTTTCGATTTTCATTTTTGTATTATTCACTTTTTGATTTATTCGATTTAGAATTTTATCAAAGCTTTAAGTTAGCATTTTTTTTTTAGATTTAAGCTTTATTTAATTTATTACATAGTTTTGGTTTAGGTATGTTTTCTTTCATGTTTAAAAAAAAAAAAAAAAAAATCACTTTAAAGTTTACATTTTAGATTTTAATTTAGATTTGATTTTTATAGTTTTAGATTAGATTATATTAGATTTTATTTTTCATTTTTTTTTTTCTAGTTTTGTTTTGAGTTTTAAAAAATCATAAAAAATTAAAAAATTAAAAAAATCATAAAAATTATAAAAGACATAAATTTTTTTCTTATAGTTTAGGTTTTGAATTATTTTAGTTTAGATTTAATTTTGTTAAACAAAAAAAAAAAGAAAAAAAAATCAATCTTGATAAAAGGTTTCCTTTTTAGTTTAGTTCATTTTTTGGATTTAAAGTTCCATTTACTTAGTCTTCAGTTTTGTTTTATACAAAAAAAAAGAAATATTTTGAAAAGGCTTAACAAAATCTTGGAAATTTCATTTTGGGCGAATTTTGTTGTGTTTATGTTCCATTTCTCTATGGCTAAATGCATTTAAAGGTTTAGTTAAAGTTAGCTATGTGAAAGTGGCAACTGATCAGCATTTAAATTCTGTGATCTTTTAAAGCATTTAATTTTTCTTTAAGTTTAATCGCTGGATCATTTTAAAGCATTGTGAATTTACTGGATATCTTGCATTGCTTAGGTTATTTGATGATAAATGTTTGTTTTACATGGTATATATTTCTGCAACATCTAATCATTTAATGATTAACTCCATAAGGTACTGGTTCATTAACTTCTAAATCAATTAAGTGCTTGTTTTCCCTCGTGTCTCCCAACCCCACTGATTCGCAGTTGGTCATCCATTATCCTATAGGGCCTACCCCGCTTAGCCGCGGGAGACAAGGTTTAAACGGAGAGATCGGGGATCAGGGTGACAGCCCCCGATCTGAGCGTTGTTGTGACAATCCGTGCGACAACACGTAGATCCTACAACATAAAATATACTTCAGATAGAAGTATTCCTGAGAAACCCTTTCACTTGCACACATGGCCCTTTGATCTTCTCCTCCTTATATAGTTTTTGGTGTTTCTCAGTACTTCGGACCAAAACAACACTTAGAGCCTGTGGTATTCTTGGATGGGATCAAATAGTCGTTACTCCGATCAATATTGTGGGCTAATACCATGGTATTGACCCTTGGTATTCTTTAAACATGAATTTCCTTGATTTTCCAACCTATACGTGCTTTTCCTGTTGTGAAAGTGCGTGCATAAGTATATGCTCTTTTTGTTCTGTTAACCTACGTGTATATGCTTTTTTGTCAAAGTGAATCTGCGTATATAGCTTACACCATCATTTTCCTTCAACTTCAGTATTCCAATCAGTAAACCTTTGTTCCAACTTCCAGTTCTTCTGTATCAATGTCCTGTTACCTCTAAATTGACCTGTTACAATGTGAGTTGCCTTTTATCAAATCTGAATTGGCCTGTGAGTGAGTTGCAATAAAAAACAACACTTGTATCATAATGCCAACAATCTCCCCCTTTGGACTTGATGGCAACCATATTGGCGTTGATTACTGCAAGCTGTAAAAACTATTAGAGATATTAGGAACTGTTAGAGATATTAAGCAACACCAAAATACTCTCCCCCTTTGACATCAAGGGCAAAGGGGGGACCAAGACATTCTCCCTTTGAGATACACTATGCTGTCCATGCTCCCCCTAAGTACATGCAGAGTCTGCAGAGATATTTTTCAAAAGAATAACATGACTCTATAACTCAACTATGTGAGCATGACCTTCCTATCACCAATGACTCATACATACATCAATCACCCAACCAAGTGAGGATACATCAAATTTGACTCATCCACCCAACCAAGTGGGGATATACCAATTTTTTATACATGACTGAAATATAACAATTATTACATCATCCTTCCCATGCATAGTGGGGAAACAAATTACGTCATATGTCCAATATGACTCGTTCGAAAATAGACTATGACAGAATGTGACATATTACACCCTAGATCTTTACATGACCTATGCAACAATGAATATCTGAAACCATAGCTGAAATCAGCGACCATAATGCCAACAATGCAGAATGTTTGTGAAGGCTAATGCTCCCCCTAAACCTATGCTACTGATGCATTGTCAACAAACCGTTTATCAAAGCATCTTCATCAGTCAGAGAAAAATCAATGAACAAAGCATATCAGCAGACACTAATCATCAGTATCAGACTGAGCACCCATGTCAGAGTCTGACCCACTGCTATTCTATAAGAAAAACAAATACGCTCCTTCAGCCACAGAGACACATGTATATACGTGACTATGCTTCATGAAACCTGCGTATAGGAACCTTCTTCTGAAAACTGGATTTAACAGCAGGATGATGCAAAAACTACTCCCAGCTTTTGTCTGAGATATTCAAATGTTTCTCTGGGAAGCAGTTTGGTAAATATATCAACAACCTGTTCTTTGGAGGGAACATACTCCAATTTAACCTTTTGTTCAAGCACTTGTTCTCGTAGAAAATGGTACTTAATCGGTATGTGCTTGGTCTTGGAGTGCATGACAGGATTTTTCGAAATACTGATGGCACTTGTATTATCACATAAAATGGAGATGGGTGGAGAACATGTGATTTAAATATCTTGCAATGTTTGCATCATCCAGAGTAGTTATGTGCAACAAGATGCAGCAGCCACATATTCTGCTTCAGTTGTAGATAAGGCAATCGAACTTTGTTTCTTGCTGAACCAAGATACTAACCGTGGTCCCATATAGAAGGCACCTCCACTGGTGCTTTTTCGATCATCAACATTTCATGCCCAATTTGCATTTGTATATCCATGAAGAGTAAGATTTGTATCTTTAGGATACCAAACACCAAAGTCTTGAGTTCCTTGAAGATATTTGAATATTCTTTTTATAGCCATTCCTTTGGATTTGCTTGGAACCTTCCAACGATTCCTACTACATGCATGATATCAAGTTTCGTACCTATTAGATAGAGTAGACTTCCAATCATAGATCTGTATGCTGGTTGATTCACTGTAGGTGATTCATCGTTAGAGCTGAGACTACATCCTGTTACCATTGGAGTACATATTGGTTTAAAATCTTCCATTCCGTATTTCTTCAGAATCTGCTTGAGATATTTGGTTAGTGAAAGAAAAATACTATATTTTGTTTGTTGTACTTGTAGACCAAGAAAATAAGTTAGTTCACCAAGTAAGCACATTTCAAATTCTTGCTGCATAACCGAAGCAAAGTTCTGACTCATAGATTCTTCATTGCTACCAAAGATGATATCATCAACATAAACAATAGTAATTAGTGGTTTATCATTCTCAATTTCGGTGTATAAGTTGTTGTCTGCAGACCCTTTTGTGAACCCTTGTTGTTGTAGATATTTTTCAAGGTGATAATACCAAGCCCTTGGTGCTTGTTTCAGTCCATAAAGAACCTTTTTGAGCTTGCATACAAGCTTTGCATAATTTCCTAGAATGAATCCTTTTGGTTGTTCAATATAAACTTCTTCCTCTAATTCTCCATTAAGAAATGCATATTTTACATCCATTTGATACACTTTGAATTTCTGAAAACTTGAAAGAGCAAGAAACATTCTTATGGCTTCAAGTCTAGCAACAAGTGCAAAAGTTTCTTCAAAGTCTATACCTTCTTGTTGAGCATACCCTTTACACACAAGTCTTGCTTTGTTTCTAATAACCTCCCCATTTTCATTCAACTTATTCTTAAATATACATTTTGTTCCTATAACATTTTTATCATGAGGTCTAGGAACTAATTCCCAAGTATCATTCTTTTCAATTTGGTCAAGTTCCTCATCCATGGCCTTAACCCAACATTCATCTTTGCGAGCTTCATTAACATTCTATGGTTTTATGGAGGATAGTAGTGCTAGATAACTGCAAGTTCCTGCAAGAGTTCTTCTTGTCTGTACTCCAGACCCTTTTTCTCCTAGAATTTGAGATTCTAGACGATTCTTTAGAACATACCTGGATGTAGTCTTTTCCTTGTCAGTTGTATCTTCTTCTGATGCTTCATTGGATTCTTCCTCTATATCATTTTGATTTGAACGGGAAAACATTCGCCGTCTTCCTCATTGTCATCTTCCTTTGTTGATTTCATCTGTTCCGGATTTTTGCATGCTTCATCAATGCTTTCAACAATTTTTCGAAGTCTCTTATTATAACATTTGTATCCTTTACTTCTAGATGAGTAACCTACTAACCAATAAGAATTCCTTCGTCCGCTCTGGGTTCAAACTTACCAAGTTTGTCATCAGTGTTTTTAATGAAACATTTGCTTCCAAAAACTCTAAAGTGTTTTACAGTAGGAGGCTTACCATACCAAAGTTCATGTGAAGTTTGATCGCTATTTACCTGGACATTAGCTTTGTTGAGAATAGTCACTGCAGTAAATGCAGCTTCACCCCAGAAGGTGGCAGGAGTTCCAAATTCATCAAGCATAGCTCAAGCCATTTGTTGAACTGTTTTGTTCATTCTTTCCACTACACCATTTTGTTGAACTGTTTTGTTCATTCTTTCCACTACACCATTTTGTTGAGGAGTTCTGGCAACAAAGAACTGCCTATTTATTCCATGTTGTTCACAAAAATCAAAGAATTCATCTGATATGAATTCACCCCCTCAATCAGATCTGAGACATTTGATTTTTTGATCTGATTCATTTTCAACTAAAGCTTTGAAGGCTTTAAATTTTTCAAATGTTTCATATTTATGCTTTAATAAACCTATCCAACGGATTCTAGAAAAATCATCAATGAACAAAATAAAGTATTCTTCTCCACAAGGTGACTTTTTCCTTGTTGCTCCACATAAATCAGTATGGATGAGTTCAAGAGGCTTACTTGCTGATCCTTCTTTTTCATTGAAATGAACTCTGGTTTGCTTACCGACTTGACATGGTTTGCAAATGGTATTTTTTGGGATGCTGATATCTAGAAGATCACGAACTGCCTTGAGCCTGCATGCTTTTCTTATTTGAGAAAATCTTAGATGCCCCAATCTTCTGTGCCATAACTAGTTTTCATCTATTTTGCTTAGACAGCACTGTGTTTGTCCTCCTTTCAGTATGTATAGATCGCTTGGAGTTCTTGTACCTTTCATTGCGGTCTTTCCTGTATCAAGCTCATGAACCACACATCCATTTGATCGAAACACAACTTCATTTCCTTGATCACACATTTGACTGACACTCAACAAGTTATGTTTTAAACCATCAACATACATGACATTTCCATCTTTAACCTTTTCTTTCAAATAAACAGAACCTTTACCTTTAATGACAACTGGTGTGTCATTTCCAAAGGAGACATTCATTTCCTTTTCTAAAGCATTATACGAATGAAGTTTCTCTTTATCACCTGTCATGTGTTTAAAGCATCCGCTATGAATGTACCACTGATTTTCTTGTCCTTCTGCAAATAGAGCTATGCCACATCTTTCTGATTGAAATTCCTTCTTTCTCCATACCCTGGAATTTGATGATGTTTGTTCCTTTTGAAGTGTTGGCCGAAATTTGCTCCTGCATTCAGATTCTTCATGACCAAAGTTATTACAAAACGAACATTCAATTTCATCTTCAAGAGGAGAAAAGTTATTATAAGAACTTTTCTTGATTCTCGTTATGCTCCTTTGATTTCATGCTTCTCTAGTCATGATAGTTTTGTAAGAAACACATTGAGCAGCCTTATGCCCAAAGTTATGGCATGAAAAACATTGTCCATTAAAGAATTTTTTGTGATCATAGAATCTTTTGGTATTGTTTACCTTTTGGTTGATGATACTATTGATGTTCATCCTTCGAGTAAATTGAGCATGATTTACCTGATGAGTACTTTTAGGCTTATGATTGATATATTTTTCACTAGTCTTTGCTGCATCAAGATAGCTTCTAGTGGAGGTTGATGGCTTTTTATTACTAGGATGATTCTTTAGTATATCCAAGACCTGTCTTTATAAGAGAAGAACGTTGAACCTTGGTGATTTCATTTAAAGTTTCTAATCCTTTAGGAAATCTAAAATTAAAAGATTTTGTCTTCTCAAGCTCTTTTCTTAGACCCACAACTTCACATTCTAGTTTTTCATTGTGCTTTTCTCTTTCAGTGAGTTGATGTGTCAACGTGTCTATGATCATATTCTTTTCTAGTGTTTTCTTCAAGAAAGTCTTCCTCTTCTAAGGCATCCAAAAAATCATCATTGTCATAAGCCATGAGAAGTTTATAATCTTGTTTAGTTTCATCTTCATCACTATTAGATAATCCATCACTATCTTCATGAGAATAGTAACTTCTTCTATTAACAACCTGTTTTATATTGCCTTTTGCACATTCCTTTCCTTTTTCATGATTATCTTTATGAGGACATTTTGCAGCGTAATGGCCAACTCTACCACAAGTAAAGCATTTGAATGGTAGCTTACCTCTGAATCTTTCAGAACACCGTTGAAGCTTCTTGACAAAGTTTACCCCATCTTCTTCTTTTGAAATATATCCTGATTCATTGTGCTCTTCCTTTTCTTTTCCCTTTACTAAAGCTTTGAACGTAGCGTCTCTCATATCTGATGGACCTCCTTTTCTCATTTCAAAGGCAAATAGAATTCCATGAAGTTGAACATCAATGATAGATTGAAGATCCTGCTTTCTTCTATGGCAGATACTTTTGACTCAAATTTAGAAGACAAAGATCTCAAAATTTTCTCTACTAAAGTAGTCTCATTTATTTCTTCACCCAGATTCTTCATACAATTAACAATCTCGTCTACACGTAAAAATTAACTAGCAATACTTTCATCACTATGCATCTTAAGAGTTTCATACTGAATTCTGAGAGTTTGGAGCTTAGCACGTTTTACCTGGGAGTCTCCTTCATAACTTTGAATGATGTTGTCCCATATCTCTTTGGTTGTCTTGAGCTGCATGACTTTGACGAATTCTCATTTTGACAGACTTCCCAGTAAAGTATTGATTGCTTTGACATTGGTTTCTTATAACTTCTTACCTATTGTATCTGTAGGTATTGCTGCTGGAAATTGGTATCCTCCTTCCACAATTTCCCACAAGCAACTAAAGATAAGCTCTGGTTCTTACTTTCCAGTATACCAAGTTGTTCCCATTGAAAATTGGTGGTTTTATAGATCCCATGCCTTAGTGATTGTTCATCTTGAAAGATCTCCCTTCAAGCGATCAAGCTTCTTCTGAAGAACCTGCTCTCATACCAATTGTTGGAAATAATACTGAGAGGGGGGGTGAATTAGTATTTTCAATTCAATAATCTTTCATTTCCCAATCAGATTTATATACGCTACTTCAGTGAAGTGAACTTGCGTGTGCACGGTACTGTGGTTAAAGAAACCAACGTATACCCAAAGAACTTATGATTTAGTTAATTTATCATGTGTTGATCTTTAATCAATGCATCAGTATCTTATTATACAGTAACTATGTGTAGTAATAACATAATAAACCATCACACATAACCAACACACATGAACACCAAGATTTAAGGTGGAAACCCAATGCTGGAGAAAAACCACCTGTTGTTGTCGTCTTTGTCTTCTTAATATAAAGAAAATCGATTTACAATCTTGTATTGGTGCAAACTCATACCAGTACGCAGGCACCCACCTGCAGAAGGCTACAACTTTCTCTCGTTTTCCAGCTTCTACTGGAAGGGAGTTACAACCCCTTAGCTCTTGTACTAGCCGATATGTTTACTAGTACGTAGGTGTCGGCCTACAGAAGGCTACGACCTTCTCTCTTCCTCTAGGGATCACGTTTCATTAATTTTCAAACAGGATGCTCCTGGTACACAACAACACAATATGAAGGCCTCGTTTCATCAAATTTTCACACTAGACCCATCAGAAACTTTGAAACTGAAACTCTACGATAATAATTGTATCAATTAACAACCAGTCAATCTGAACTGTTAGTTCACTGTCACCAGAACACTATGGTAAACCCAGAAACCTGCATCATCATTCAGAACCAACTGCAACATCATAAATCATACATCAAAATGTATACGCTAATTTAATGAACCCAACCTGCGTGTATATGCTACTTACTTTAACAAAACTTGCATATACGTCCAAACTACCGAATCATACAAACTTCTGAATCAAATATGTACCAACCAGTAATATTTTGGACAGAGATCCAGACAGTCAACAACAAAGATAACCCTTCTTACTTAATCAATCAATCAATCAAACACAAACTCCTTATGCATTCAGTTTTACTTTCAGATCTAAGAAGACTTCATTAACAAACAGCAGCACTGATCAGATAGATCTGTCATTTCTGAACAACAGGTTTTTCTTTTGCATACGCTACTTGGAAGAGGCGAACCAACGTATAGATCTAAAAAAATTAACTTACAACTTTGTTGCTATTCCAGACTTCAAACATACTCAGATCATGACATTTAAAGAATAAAACATGCGTAAGCAATCAGATCTAGCCCAACCAATATCAAATCATACAATGATAAGTCATTTTAGGTCTCATGATCCTGATCCAACATTGTATCCAAGGTGCACAAAATATTTCAGATCATATCATAATCATAGCCCTTGCAACATAAAATATACTTCAGATAGAAGTATTCCTGAGAAACCCTTTCACTTGCACACATGGCCCTTTGATCTTCTCCTCCTTACATAGTTTTTGGTCTTTCTCAATACCTCAAACCAAAACAACACTTAGAGCTTATGGTATTCTTGGACGGGATCAAATAGTCGTTACTCCGCTCAATATTGTGAGCTAATACCA
Source organism: Pinus taeda (assembly GCA_000404065.3). NCBI lineage: Eukaryota > Viridiplantae > Streptophyta > Pinopsida > Pinales > Pinaceae > Pinus > Pinus taeda. The sequence goes on along the minus strand of APFE031477821.1, from coordinate 147,657 downwards.
TGGTATTGACCCTTGGTATTCTTTAAACTTGAATTTCCTTGATTTTCCAACCTATACATGCTTTTCCTCTTGTGAAAGTGCGTGTATACGTATACGCTCTTTTTGTTTTGTTAACCCGCGTACACTTCTTTGTCAAAATGAACCTGCGTATATAGTTTACACCATCCTTTTCCTTCAACTTCTTGGTTCTGATCAGTAGACCTTTGTTCCAACTTCCTATTCTTCTATACCAATGTCCTGTTATCTCTGAATTGACTTGTTACAATGTGAGTTGCCTTTTATCAAATTTGAACTGACCTGTGAGTGAGTTGCCATCAAGGACAACACTTGTATCATAATGCCAACAAATCATTCCAAGGTATTTGAGACTCCCAAATGCCTCCCACCTATTCGTGATCATGATCATGTTATTCATTTGATTCCAATAAGTGTTCCTCCAAACTCTAGGCCTTACAAATACCCCTATGCCCAAAAGAGTGAAATTGAACGTATGGTTATAGAAATCCTAGAGGTTGGTATAATTCAACATACTCAAAGTTCTCTCTCTGCTCCAGTAGTATTGGTGCACAAGAAAGATGGATCATGACACATGTGTCCAGATTATAGGGAGCTCAACAAGCTCACTATTTAAAATAAATTTCCCATTCCTGTCATTGATGAATTACTGGATGAATTACATGAAGCAATTTACTTCACTAAGTTGGATCTTCATTCAGGATATTATCAAATAAGAATGAAGATTGAAGACATTCTGAAAACAACATTTAGAACTCATGAGGGTTATTATCAATTTTTGGTCATTCCTTTTGGCCTTATCAATGCACCTTCTACATTTCAAGGTTTGATGAATTCCATTTTCAAACCCTTCCTTAGAAAATTTGTGTTAGTATTTTTTTATGATATACTAATCTATAACAAGTGTTGGAAGGATCATGTTCAACATGTTGACAGATTGCTCAAACTATTGGAGGAGAAACAATCATATGCAAAAACCTCCAAATGTTTCTTTGGAGTATAGGACGTGGATGTTGAAATCAATGTGGAAAAAGTCGAAGTCGGGATTAAATCGCCAAGGGTCCAAAAGTTGAAAAAGTCGTTAAAGTCGGGAGTTTTTCGAAAAAGTCGGCAAAAAGTCGGCAAAATTAAACGGCCAGCCAAAAAAATCAAAAAATCGGGATTTAATCAGCCAGCCAAAAAAATAAAAAAATCGGGATTTAATCGGGATTTATTCCCGACTTTTTCCACACTGGTTGAAATATCTAAGTCTAACATGTCAAAAATTCCTACTGCATTATTTGGTTTATTTCACCTACTTGTTTATTCCTTAACAAGTTATTTAACCATATAAATAATGAAAATAAACACAAATGCAGTCTCAACTCATACAGATCATCAACTAAAATAATAGACAAACAGACAAAGAATACCATTATTTTTGGAGAATTGTCCCTGGAAAAACACAATGCGGGAAAACCGATACAGCAGTTCTGAGGGTTTTATTATTAAGCAGCTTTCTTGAGTACAACTAGGGTGCCAAACCAGCTCACCCAACAGAGATTTCTACTCGGCAGTAATACCTCTTCTCAGAAGCAGATATTCAGCTTCACAGCATTAGTCTACCCCACAGAAATCCTTCCGGCACTCCTCCAAGGCTCTGCATCAGCCCTGCTAGCCTTTGCGTAGCTCTGGAACACCCTGTGTCAGCACTGTACCTCTATGCGTCAGCTCTTTGGCCTTCTGCGTCACCCATGCAGGCCTCTCAGCCTCTACGCAGTCTGCTGCCTCAGCATGGCTCCTGCTGCCTCTACATAACCACCTCAATCATTGCGCTAGCCTTTTGGTACTATCTCTGTTTCTCTGCTATGTACTCACTGCCCCTCGCTACAACTCAGATCACTTGTTCGATTTCTCTCAGCAAACCCTACTCTAGAAAATCGAACTTACTGATCAATCTTGGTGTGTCTCCAACTGACCTTCAAGCCTCCTCTTATACTTTTCCTAGTGAGTCTTCAACGGTCGATATTAAGTCTCTAATCAACAGCTAAGATTAGATTTGGCTTCATCCATGTCATTTAGAACATTCTCACCTAGTTTTATATTTATACCCATTAATATTTTAATTTTCCTAAGTTTAGACTTAAGAACTCCATTACAAATATTAATTATTTTAATATATCTCTAATCGAGCAGAATTTCCCCAAACCATTTCTGGGTCTTAGAGAATGTGTTTTAGCCTCTCCACCAATTTTCATGGCTAGAGCACATCCGATGCTACCCCAAATCAATAGTGGAATATCTGGTTCATATTGTATCTCATGAGCTTGTTATGGTATACCCTAACAAAATTAAAGCCATTAAGGAATGGAAAATCCCCACATCCATAAAGCATCTGCGAGGATTCCTCGGGTTGACAAGGTATTATCACAAGTTTGTTAGGAATTATGGGAGAATAGCAGCACCTCTAACAACATTACTGAAGAAAGATGCATTTTCCTATACTCCTAAAGCAACTAAGGCCTTTGAACATCTTAAAGAAGCAATGTGCCAAGCACCAGACTTCACAAAAACCTTTATTGTGGAATATGATGCCTCAGGAAATGGAATTGGTGTTGTTTTAATGCAAGAGGGAAGACCCAATGCTTTTGAAAGTCGTCCAATCAAAGGAAAGTATTTACACAAAGCTATTTATGAGAATGAAATGTTGGCAATAATACATGCACTTAAGAAATGGTGACCTTACCTAATGGGAGGACACTTCAAAGTATAAACGGATCATGATAGTCTTAAATACTTTTTAGAACAAAGATTATCTTCAGAAGAGCAACAAAAATGGGTCACAAAGATGTTGGGTTATGACTTTGAAATCATCTATAAAAAAGAGAAGCAAAATGTTGTTGCAGATGCACTCTCAAGAAAGGATGAGGATGTGAAAGCATTGCTTTGTGACATTTCTATTATCCAACTAGATTGGATAACCAAATTAAGGCATGAATGGAAGAATGATGACGAAGTGTGGGCACTCATTCAAAAGTTGTAGCAAAATCCCAGTACATCTGATACATTTAGTTGAAAAATGATTCATTATGGTACAAAGATCGCTTATACCTTTGCAAGAATTCTCAACTCAAACAAAAGATTCTTCTGGAATTGCATACCTCTCCCTTAAGAGGGAACTCAGGATTTTTAAAAACTTACCACAAGGTTAAGAACGAATTTTTTTAGGATTGCCTTAGATGTGATATTCAAAAGTTTGTGGTGGAATGTTTGGTTTGCCAACAAAATATAGTTGAGACAATTAAGACTCCGAGTCTGTTACAACCTTTATCCATTCCAAGTCAACATTGGGAGGAGGTTTCAATGGATTTTATCACAGGTTTACCCAAGTCCATGTTGAGAAATCTAGGGCAATAGCATTAGGTGATTTCTCTTGGATTAGTGATTGCTTGTGAATTTTTTTTACTTCTTTAGATTAGGGTCTTCTTCTTCTTAGTTTATTAGTGTTCTTCTTCATCCAACAATAACCAATGCATCAACATAAATAGACAAGAGACACAAAATGTAGGCTATCAGAGAGGGCCAGAACCTCTCACTCTTTAAGAGGAAAACTCGCACAAATTCTTCTTATAGAGATTCCAATTGACAAATACCAAGACCAAGATCCTTGACCTGGTAACCTCTCCAAGACCAGGACACAAGTCTTCTTCCATCTTCTCGTTCACTCTTTCTCAGTTCCTTCTACTTCAAATTTCGCACCATATGTGAGGACATACAATTGTGATTACTATGGATATCAATCTTCTCCTCCAACAGTAGCACCAAATCCTGAAGACATATTGTTGAATCATAGGTTTTTCCCTTTGAGACATCACCGAGATCTTCTTCCTTGTAACAACAAAGATATCTTGTCACAAACATGTGACCTTCCTCTTGTGTAGCACCGAATATAAGAAACCCTTGCTAGTGTAATCCGAACTACTGTTCCTTTTCTTGTCACTGTAACGTCCATCGAACTTAGACAGAGATCCGAACTACTGTTGACTATGATCATCCTTAAACAGAACCTCGCAGTCCCCTCTCCTTTCTGTGATTGCATTGAACTTATCACTGCCACTATCTACTCGAAATCACAGAGATATCCGAATTATACTCTTCCACTGTCCATGCGAAATTCTGTCTCTATTACACGAAAAACCCAGAGAAAGATATCCAAAATTTTGTCTCTATCGACTAGGTCGAGGTTGCTATTTATAGTGGTCTGTCTGTCATAATAAGCCGACATGAACTTATGAATAGGTGTGTCTGCATAATGAGAATCTGACATGATTTAATTGCTTTGACTTGAAGCCGACATTAATTAGTTGCTTTGACTTGAAGCTGACATGAAGAGGACTTTTTGCTTGTCATTAGAGAGCTTATATCGACTCATACATATTTAACATATCCCAAGAAGGGTTCTTTATACATGAAATTCACTCTTTGGCTCTAATGATAAATCCTAAGGTTCTCAGTGGGAGCCAACTAGATAAAACCTCTTGCTCATGAAACCCATGTAGCAAGGCATTACAAAAATAATTTTAAATTCTCTTCTTTTCAAGATTTACAAAGATCATAATTACATTTCATTATGAAGACCGAACCTAGTTACATTTTACAACACTCCCTGTTAACTAGCGAGGTACTCATAATGGTACTTGGTCATTCTCAATCTGAAGAATTTCTCATAAGAAGAATCGGATTGGTAAGCCATCTACCTAGCATCATCAACCAGCATTATCACATTGGAAAGCCTTGACTAACAGCTCTATCCACATGATCAGAGCACAACGCTGGCGAGACCAATGATTTATACTTTTATAGACACCATAATCATTGTCTCTCAAGGTACATACTCCACCCGGGTGTTCACAAAGTATGACCTACTTTCGACTATTCTTATCTTGGATAGTCAGTCCTCAAAGAATATCGGTCCACAACTACTCTTATCTTGGATGCCCTATCTCATCCTCAAAGAGTATCATATGCTAGATGATTACCTAATCCTCCATTCTGTCTTCCCAGGTGAAGACAAAAATGATGTGTCTATCTCTCCCTCTCAATTAGGGAGGAAATATCAATTCCAATAATGGAATGTACTCATTCCTACGGAAGGAATGTACCTAAGCTCCCTCTTGGCTTAGGAATTTCCAAGTTTCTTCCAAGTAAGAAACTTGTTTTCAGGCTCCCACAACCAACTACTTGAAGAGCTCCTTCCTTTGATGTCATGAATTTCTTTGTCAAGGAGTCTTCATTTTTTGGGCCTTCTACATAGGGCACAGACCATCCATCACTTTATGCATGAGTCAGTCATGTCATTATTCATTTAATCAGAAAGTGATCCATTAGCCTTCATATGGCCTTGCTTCATGTCATTCTGCCTTCTTCATGCACGCATGTCATGGGAGTGACTAAGGCTCTAGGTCAGTGAAATGTCAAGTTACCTCAGGTGTTGGTCACCTAGAAGGGTTGGTCGGTTCCTGAAGGTTCTGTAACATGTAGAAGGTCAGATTGGTTGTGTTTTGTTGATTCCACTTCTTTAATTGTACATGGGGAATTGAATCAGATCATAGTAGTCTCTCGTCACATGTTTACCCTCGTAGATCGATTAACTTGGGTAAATATGGGAAGAGGGTGTTGCACTTCCTGTCCATCAAAGCTCTGATACCATGTGAAAATTCCTTGAAATGCAGCAACTAGAATTAATTCTCTTAACTGATTATTCAATTCATTAATTTACTGATTAATATCGACTTAATCACACTACAATTTCTTCACAAAATAAAATAAACATTGTCGAAATAAAAATGTTGGAAACTGAGAAATGTTAACACACATACACGTAAATTATGACACCATTATTTTTGGACAAATGTTCCGAGAAAAACCAAATGTGGGAAGATCTGTGCAACTGGGAGGATTTTTATTATTACGCAACAACAGAGTTTCCAAGTGCAATAGAATGTCGCCAAACTGACAATTCTACCTGTTGACCACTAGAGTGGCACCTGATGATTATATGAAGACTCCACACCTAAGTATGATCCATAGGACACTTGTACCATCAAATATTATCAGTCAACAGAGTTTTTTAACTCTACTTCTATCTTTTCATCATATTTCTTGTACCCAAATTCCACACCCTACGGGGAATTGTAATAAGTGATACTAGTAATGATGATTTCTTGAGTCTGTAACAGGCCTAAGATGTTGGGACTCGATCAACAAACGAGTACACCTTGGAGTGTTTTTTTTATCTAGTTAATTATCCCTTCTTTTTCAAAGGCGAATAATACTCTGGGTTTTTCACTCACTTTTTACCCCAAAGCCGAGCTAACAATTTGAAGGTTGAGCCCCTAATACATATTAGTGTCTAGAGTCAATGTATATTAGTGTTTTAAAAACCAACTGGTCTAAACCGATAACCGATCAAACCAGCCGGTTAACTAGCCCAGCAGGTCAAACCGACAGAAAAAGTTTTGACCCTCCATTTCACCAAAAAAGTGGACAATCCGGTCTTAACCAACCGGTTTGTGGTCAAACCAACCGGTTTTGTCCTAAACTGGCCGGTTTATTGCCAGGGCAAACTATAAACACCCAAAAATGCATTTTTATGAGTTTTGAAGTTGTTTTCAGGGAAATTTGGGGTTTTTTTCCTCCAAAAATAGTCCCTTCGAGAAAAACATGCCTACCCTCTCATTTTCCCGACACATCTCAACCCTAACAATGTTGGCAATTAATGGTAATGTTAAATTCTTAAAGTAATAGTGACATTTCTTTAATTTTCATTTTCATCATTTTACTTAAAATTTTAACATTTCCATGAAATGACTCAGGATGTTTGAGAGTGGTTTCGACCTCATTGGATTTCATATGGAGAAATTAGAATTTTAGATTTCACTCAAAATTTAGCAAACTTAATAGTTTTCAGGATTTCATGATTTGGGGGTTTGCAATGTTTCCATTTGATTCTATGATGCATGAGGGTATGAGATTGCCATTTGATCAAGAGCATGAAGCCCTTTAAGAACCTTGATCATGGTGGCATTGATTGTTACACTTTGTTAATGTTGGTGGTATTGATTGTTGAACTCCTCTACCATGGCCTTAACAAGAATGCACCCTTCAGTCAAAGGAAAACAACTGGTTAAGCATGCTAATCTTTTTCTACCACATTACAAGGTTGAAGAAATGAACCCTTCACTCAAACCAAAATCATTGGTTAGGCATGTAAAACATTTTCAATTTCTATCATGTTATAAGGTTGAGCAATCCAAGTCTGGAGACTTTGGGCTAGATGATGTTCATGTATCTCTTATTGATGATAATTATGTATTTCTAGTAGTGTTGAATCAATGATAAGTTTCATGAGTGACCATGTTGATCAGTGATTTGTAGTTTTGATGTCTATTTTTGCTACTACTACTAATGTTGTAGAGGAGTTTTAGGAGTCCTCAAACTCGGAGGCATATTATTTATGTAGCTCATGCTGATGATCTCTTGTCTAGTAGTGGTGATGAGTTTGATCATGATGAGAAGTGATCATGTTGTTGATCATTGATATGTAGACTTGTAGTAGTTCAGTGACCCCATAGCTTAGAGCATTGTTTTCACACTCTAGAGGCCATTTAGAGCCTCATTGATTATGTATTTTGTTGCGGATATGTATTGCACTCGATGCCATTTTGATATATTCACCTTTACATGGTATATAGATGAGCAAACCTTGCATATTTTGCTTCTATTGGCTTGGAATCATGGTCTTAAATCTTAAAAATAGTTTTTTCATTAAAAAATAATTATTTACTGTATTTCTTTTAAACCTAATCGTTTAGACCTGACCAATGTCGGTTCGAAACCCAGTTCATTAGGTGGACCGTTCCGGTCACCGGTTCTGGTTTTTAAAACATTGATATTACCATACTAGATCACACAAAAACTTTCGTGGAATTTGGTTATGTCTAGGTACTCATTTTTTAAATTTTTAGATTTTTTGCACTACAGAAATTGCTAATAAAATTGTATTTGTAATGTAATAAGTGGCGTCTAGAGAAGTTGTATGGGGTATGAGTAATGAAATTTGCACCTCACCCTCAACTTTATACTAGAAAACACTTTGAGAAGTTAAAAATGTGTTTTTAACTCTCAAAACCCACTTTTCTTAAGTTTAGTGGGAAATCTGACAATTAATTAAGCCAGAAATTAAATAAATGGAAAAAAATAAATATCCACACATGCTAAATGTTGTGGAAATGAGGTGGAAAATTATGGGGGAGTTAAAGTGAAGTCCCAAGGTGATATGGACTCCTAAAACCAAGGAAAGGACATGTGCTCAAATAAAATCGAATTTCTAGCATTAAATGAGAAAGTTGCTTACTTGGAAATTCGAATTTGTGAAGCTAATGCACATTTGAGAGGATTTGGGAGAATATTTGGTGGAGATTTTTGTGGGAAATTGTCCCCACATGGGTTACCACCCATATACACTTGTCACTCCATCATAAAATTCGAATTTGGCACATAAGAGAAGAAGAAAATGATGTCCACTTGCCAAAATTCGTTTTTTACACTTGTCATTGAAGCTCCATTCAACAAATTCTAATTTTTCTTTTAGATTGTCACCTCATGCCACTTGTTTAATCACTTCTACATTGGGATTGGCTCCCATAGTTCTATTTAAATGAGTTTTTGGCTCTCATATTGTATCTTTAGAACACGTTATTGGGCTTACAAAGACTATTCGATTTTGTATTCATTTTCATATAATAAAAAGACATTGGGGTAGTATTGTGTTGGTGTTCTCCTTCCATTGCTTGAGGTGATGTTATTCCAATTATTATGCTTTGCATTCTACATGTATGTTGGATTATGCTAGTTATCATTTTGCCACTTGTTTCGGTTAACAAATGCAAGCTATCTTGTATGGTTTTTGGGTTAGAGAAATACTCTAGGAAGAGAAGCACTAGAAGATTTTTGGTGAAATCTCTAGTCTTCTCCTCCATTGTATAATCTAATCCCTTTATGATTGCTGACATCTTTTTCCAAATGTGTAGAGATCTTTAGATTTTCTTGAAGGATTTACTTCGGCATGGGGTAACTCTCCAATAGATGAATTAACTCCCAAAATCAAGAATAGAAGGACCCAATCGGTTTGCCTCAAGGATCTCATCAAACGATTTTGAGAGAGGGAGTTTCATTTCCTCTAACCTACTAACATCACATAAATTTAAATTCAATATTTTTCTTAATCAATATCTTGTGCTTTCAAGGATTTTATTTGCTACCTAGAGCATGGTTTTAACTAGACAACTATGGAGTTCTACTTGCATGTCTTGATTTAGTTCTTGTACATTAATTGTAGATTATCATTTTAACTCTTTCATGTCATCTTTCCACTCATTTTGAATCTGTTTTGCAGCCCTTTTTGAGCAGATTTACTAATTCAATCCTTGTGGTAGCTTGAGAGAGCTTTCATTTGAGATATTTAACAAGTTTTTTACAGTTCCTTTGGAGCATTTTGAGACAAAAATTCAAGAAAGTTGTGAGTATTTGAGTCATCATTTCTTGAAAGGCCGAGTTCTACTTTGACGGCAGCATCTTTCTCTCACCACGCTGTGAGCTAGAGGAGGCTTTGCCTCTCTCCTTAGTGCTAAATACAACTCTCTTTATGGCTGATTTGATTGTTGCAACTTTGTTTCTTGTATTTTCAGGTTTTGTCAAAGACTCTCCTGTAATTGTTACTTGAAGAGATCTAGCCCTTGGAGGTGGCATGTTGTAAAAGATTCCTTTGGTTTCCATGGGAACTCTTCTCAAAAAGCTTTTATTTTCTCTCTTTGTAACCAATCTCTAATAAAAAATTATTTTTCTTGGGAGGGAGCTTGAGATTTTTCCCATGATATCCTTTCTCCCAATTTAGAGGGAGGATCATTGCTTGTGAGTGGACTAATCTCTTAGTTTAGTTACTCCAATTTTATTTGTTAATCTCATTGCTAAGCTCATTCGTGCATGATTAGTTTCTTAACATAACACTCGCATCCATTTTCATTTTAACATACATTTGAGATTGGTTTATGTTTGTTATTTCCATTTCTTGAATACTTGTATTGGGCAATCTACTACAGCAAATGCAATTTTTCTTTTGATGCAAGCAAGTATTTTATATTTACTGAGCAAGCTTAAACTAGTTTAATTTATCCATCTACTTTGGCTTCACAAGTCTTTTGAGCACATTGCTTTATCATTGTCAATTTATATTATGTGGCATTATCATTATTGTTGGGTCTTTCTTGTGTCACTCCATTGAAGCAATTTGGTGTTGATTTCATTTACTTGCAAAGAGACATATTTCGAACTTGTGGAGCTACATTGAGCTAATTGTTTCACTTTCCCTTTCCATTGAAAGATATTGGTATTTTTATTTGAGCATTGTCTTTTATTTTGAGCACTAATATCAATACTTTCTTGGAAGTAATAGCACTCACTCATGCATTTCATCTAGACATTTTAGTATAAGGTTTCCAAACCAGGCCCCAAACCTCACTAAAATTAACCTCCAAGCATAAGCTTGGTTGATAGAAAGTATAGGGAAAACGACTCTTGGAAAGTTCTTCCATCTAGTACGAAGTAAGGTAAAAGCATTGTGACCCTGCAGTTATGAATGTGGTGTGTCCCCTTGTAGGAACAAAGGCACACGTTGGCTCGTAAATCTCAGGGGACGGGTATCGTTAATGACACCTCCGTGCCCTCGCCCCCTCTTTCTTACTGTCACCCCAATTTTTACCCTTTGGTAAGAGCTCAAAAGAAAGACTTCTCATTTAGATTAGACATTTTAGATTAAAAATAACTAAGACTAATTGCATTCAAATCTAGTATAGATGCATCTCATGCTAATATTTCTTATGATTTCACTTGCAATTGTCCATTTGACTTGTCATTATTGAATACTTTATGTTGGCAAGGATTGTTTCATTTTCTTTTTGCAAGTAGAACACTAATCAATTTTCCTTTTGCATGATATCTCCATATGCTTTGATTTAGGTATTGATTATATTTTAAAAGTATTTTATATCTTGTATCGATTATCATGCTAACATTTTGTCTCCATTTCAAGATTTCTTTGCTTTCATTTTTTAAGCATTCTACTTTTGTTTTGAGCAAATATATCTTTGATTCCTGTTAAGCAATTTATCTTCAGGCACTAGTTTTATGGTTTTAATATGTTAATGATTTTTCTTGCTCATATCATATTTTGCTCATAATTCTTAAAAGTAATCCAATTTCACTTTAACATCTCTCCTAAAACCGCACATTTCTTTTATCTTAGTTTTCCATATTAGGGACCACCCCCCCATAGCTAACCTAGCAGATGGCTTAAACGGAGAGAGAGGAGATTTAGTGTGACAACCCCTTCCCTTAGTTCCCTGCCACCAACCACACCTTGTGGGGTTGAAGGCTTTTCTCACTGACTTGCGGTTAGGTGTACACGGCAAGGTCAACACTACCCAAGAGAAATACAAGAAAAAATATGGTGAGGGATTTTGCCCTCTCTCCAAGCAATCCAGACACTTAACTGCCTCTGAAAAGCTAGCCATCCAAACCCTTTGCGCATGCCCACAATACCTCTGCACAAACCCTCTAACGCTCAGCCTAGAACTGCTGTCAATCAAGTTGTCATGTCTACTGCTAACTGGGAAAATGTCTTTCTGGCACTTTGGAAGATCTTCTCGGCCTCTGGAACTAAAAAGACTTTTCCTTTAGCCAAATCAAAATGCCTATCTTGAGGCTATGCGCAACCTCCTAGAGAGTAATTTCGGCCTCCTTTTTCTGACTCTCCTGAATTGGAAACTCCTCTTGAATACTGCTCTGTTGCTCCTTTGCCACCTGCTACTCGATCTCTAACTCAATTTCTCTTGTTGAATTACCTACAATGGAAAATCGAATAGACTAGATCACTAAGTATTTGCACTGGTGAGTTCTGCATCTACCCATCGACCTCCTGTTATGATTTCCAGTTGGGACTCCAACAACCAAAATTAAAACTTAATCGATGACTGAGATCATCTCCAAGTCGATCCATGTGAGTTTCTAGATAATTCTCACATTTTTCAATTAATACTATTAATTAACTATTTTTCCTACATTAGACTTAGGAAATTTTTAATTATGACATGTAATTTAATTGAGCCATCTCTAGGTGGATTTTCTAGAAATGATCTTTGGGTTATGGAAAACTCCTGTGTTTTAACCTCTCCACAAAGTCTCAAGACTAGAACATCATCCGATGTTACAAAGACTAACAAGTTCCAAGGATGACTCGCACAGTCAGCAATGAAGATGACGCTCAGTTCTACACAAGTATCAGTCTTGTCTTCCTTTAGAACGTACCAACAAGCATACCAAAAGTGCACGTGTGGAGCAGGGAGGCTGCAGGCGCTGCAAGAAGGTCGTTGGATGTAAGTAAAACAGGGATAAAGAAGGGCTAAAGGGGTTGACCTCAAAGGACAACAACTTGGCCGAGTTTGATTGGTATTTTGACTTGCATATTGACACAAATTTCTAGACAAATATCTGATTTGTAAACCTTGCTGAAGAATAATTTCTCAAAAAGAAATGTTGTTGGGTTTTCTTCCAAGGTTGGATTTCCCGAGGTAAAATTATTGTCTCTATTGTGCATGGCTTTCTTTCTATGATTTTTATTGTTTCCGTTGCAATAATTGTTGAGATTTTCTAAAGTGTAATTATTCAATGATAGCAGTCCCATAAAACACTAGTTGAAGATCATTAGGAAATAATTATATGGCAAAAATTTGTATCTACTACACTCTTGCATAGAAAATTCAACACACAGTACTCAAAATTTCCCTTTTGTTGATATTTTCGTAGAGTCGTCTGTCTGCTTTTATACTATATATTATAGTTTTCAATTGTTCTTATCTACTAAAAATTCGAGTCTCAAAATACAAACTAGACATTCTATAACAAAAAAGAACAAGAAAAATGAATTAGCGATTTTGACCAAACTTGACTAAATTTCAGGAGTTTGAACTATTGGAAATAGTACCAAGGAGAGATGTGACTAGACATTTATGCCTTTTAGCCTAGTAGACACAATAATGACTTTGTTCTTGGTGACATTTATGAGTTATATTAATGTCATGGGTGGAAAAGGTACACAAGAGTGTTGTACCATGTACTTTTTCTAATATTAAAGTTAGTTGTGCTTTATAAAGCGACTTTATGTGTAAAGTACTAACTTACTAAGTGTATTTTTCTCATATTAAAGTGAGTTGAAAAATCCCTTTATGAGGAAAATAGAAAAAAAATACACAAAGGTACTAGGAGGCATTTAAGTAATGGGGTCGATGTGTGACGGGGGTTAATTGAGAGAGTTAATCTCAACCACACATCTTGAGATGTGGAGATTAAATCTCATCCATTGCAGCTTAGGTTTAGGGATTCAAACCTTTCTAAGAGACAAAAGGAGAAAAGGGAGGCTCATTCTTCACTTCACACTTGAGAGAGCATGAGGAGAAGAGGAGAGGAGAAACTTCAAGGAGAGAAGGAGAAATTGCAGCGAGCAAGGAGGCTCAAATTTCTAGGAGAGGGACTTTCAACCAGTAGCACAAAATTCGACGAAGAGGGCAGCTATAGCAGGCATAGAAAACGAGATAAGAAAGAACAAATTTCGAGGGTCTATTCAACACGAATTTTGAGGAGGATCTTGCTACTGTCATGCCCGAAATTTGAGGCACAAATTTCAAGATAGAAACCTCCTGTGCAATTTTCAAGGAAACAAAGCAACACAGAAATCGAGGCAGTCTGCCTCCCCTTCAACGCAGAAATCGGGGCAGCTTTAGCACATATTTCTGGGCACAAAAATCGAGGAGCTGAGTTGTGGGAAAGTGTAGAAAATTTCTGGCATGAAAAATTTGTGGAATATGAAAATTATCAATGGGCATAAATTTACAAATTTGCATTTAAGGCTTTAGCTGCTAAGGGAGATAAGCATTGTGATTTATTTATATACTTGGACTAATTTTCTCAAGCAATAAATCCCTCCTTTGAGGACCGTTTTCCCCAAGAGGCTGTGGGGTTTTTCCGAGCTCATCTTGACCAAAAACTAGTCTCTTACATGTGTGAATGCTTGCCTAAATTTTGTATTAATTTCAGCTGATAGGAAACATGAGAAATAGTAGAAGTACTCTTTGAAAGTTTACAATTAATGCATTCTGAAACTTCTATTAGCATGACAAAACATGTGGGTTGGGCCCAACATCGCACGAAGCGGCGACAAAACGAGGACATTTTTTAGAAGCTAGGATGAAACGGAAGCGTCATTTTCCAAAAATCTAGTAAGCGAAGCATCTCGGAAGTGTCTACTATATATATATATATATTGCATTTATATTCAAAACAAACATACCAAATACCAAATTAGTTGTAGAAGACATGAAACATGCATATTTTTACATAAATGAGTGTTGCACTAATCGCCAAAAAATCATGATAACATCGTTTTATCGCGATTTTTTCAAAAATGTGATAAAATCAAGGTTTTTTTTTGCCGATTTTTATGAAAAAAACGTGATATTTTGGGAAAAAATCATGGAAAAAAAATAATAAATAAATGATTTTTTTTTTTTTGAGGAGGTGACCCAAGCTACCCCTATCACAAGTAGAGGACGTGGTCTACCTCCTATAGCTTCTAGTTCTTCAGCTTCTAAAGCACAACAGAGTCTACTGCCAACTCCACCGACATCTACATCTAGAGGGGCAAAGGAAATCAGTAGTATTAGACTTTAGTTATTTGGTTCATTTCATTGTATATGACATTATGACTCATGATATGGGATACATTATTATATTTTTTGTTGATATTTTGAGGCTGAGTTGGCAGTTATGAGTCAAGACTTGCTATTCAGGACATGATTCACTGTTATGTGTGATGTGGCACTAGAAATGATATTAAACATCTTATATATTAGTTCTTTTATCATATTTATGTGTCAAAGTATTTATTTTATGTTGTAGATGCTTTCGATATTAAAAGAATTGCAAAAAAATGAATATTTTTGTATGTTACGATTTTTACTGATTTTTTCCCGATTTTTATGATTTTTTCTGATTTTTTCCCCACGTCGATAATATCCCGATAACGATTAGTGCAACATTGACATAAATCAAGATAGATATGGCATCCATGATTCCATTGTACATCAATGATTAATTATTCGATCGTCAAATCTAAATTCTAGCAATTATAAACATACATCAAATTTTTAAGCATATTATAAAACATAAAACATAAAGAAGATTATGGAGCAAGTGAGAACTTGTCAACATTAGTCATGTCCAAAACTCAAATAATAATGTTTACAAAATAGGCCACTGGTCACCACCAAGACAAAAAAGTTCAAATTCACAACAAGCCTACAAGTCTAATACATGACAAAAGTAGTAAATTGTGAATATATCTACTAATTTCTCCTCCTTCCACCATGAAGAGAACGTGGCAATTGGCCTCCACGTGGGGGCAATGAAGAAGATGGTGCGCATGAAAGTTGTGGGAGTGGGACTAAAATTGATGAAGGCGAAGCCCTTGCTGTTGGTGTTGGACTGTGGAACCTGGGAACCAAGGGACCAAATGGGGGTGGCAACTCAACTCGATCATCATCATCCTAGAATCGCTCAAAAAATCATACCAAAAAAAACACTAGTTAACAAAAAAAATTAAAAATAGGAATTAGAGAAACGCTTTATAAGCAAAATTCATACCACAATGGACATACGTGGAGAAGAGAATCCTCTAATTGCTCTAATTGCAACACTCCATCCTCCAAATTGGGCTCCTCTGGATTCCTGTCCCAAACCTTAAGGTCTTTATTATACTTTGCATCATCACAGTAATGGGACAACAATCACAAGTTGTTATGAACATAAACTAAGCTCTTTGCCCGGTCTAAACTCAACCCTTTCCTTTTCACACTGTGAATGAAAGAATAAGAGCTCTAGCACCTCTTTGCAAAGAAGTGTTTACCACCTGCGATAGCAACCGCAATGCCAAAGTCTGTATTAGTGGAGTAGCACCTCCATGCATGTTCCACCACTCAAGAGAAGAAAAACTCTCTTAATCTCTAATTGAATGCATGCTCCCAAATGGACCAGTGCTAAGTGTATAGTTGCTCAACTGTTTCCATACCATGGCAACCTCCTCCTCATCAATGACTAATTTACCTAATGCCATCATTATTTTTCTAGAACCTCTGGATCTAGGTGTGGTTTTCTCCTACTCCCCTCCCCCCCAGGTGCTAGTGTTGAAAACCATGATGGATGATAGTATTTAGGTGTCAAAACATATGCTAATGCATGCAATGGAACATTTAGCATTTCCCATCGGTTTGCCACCTCTGCACGAATATAATTGTATAAGATGATATCTCTAGGCTTAACAATGTCTTTAATCTGCCCCAACATGCTATCCATTTGCTCATACACCTCCCCAATTATTGGCCGATCTGAATCTGCAAACTTGATCATGTAATAAATTGGTTTGGTGATTTGCAAAACAAATTTAACCTGTGACCAAAAGAACATGTCAAGAATAGTGTCCTTGGCTACATTAGCACCATCTTTCTCAGTGTTAATTTCCTCCCATGATTCATAGGTCACCATATTAGTTAAGGCTTGTCTCACCTTCACTAGCTGCCTAAAGGTGAGGTAGTAACTTGCAAATCTTGTTTTTGCGATTTTAAGCAATTGCAACTTGGAGTAAGTGCCATAGAAGTAGTTTACCCTTGTATGCCCTATGATAAATTTAATGAGTTGCTTCCCTTTGCTATAAAGCTCATTAATTCATCCACATTCTTTATGCTTCACAATATCAGGCATTAAAAGGTTCAATGTGTGCACAAAGCATCCAAACCAAAAGATGTGTGGATGAGCACACTCAATAACTTTTCTTGTTGCCTTACAATTTGTTGCATTATCTGTGATCACTTGAACCACATTATTCGGACCAACATCTCTGATTTATTGCAATAGGAAATTTGCAATGTTTTGGGAGGAGGAGTCAAGACATGTAATAAATACTGCACCACTAGCAGAAACACAAGAACATTTATCAAATGTTGGTTTCTAATATTTGTCCACCCATCTGATACAATGGATACCCCACAATCCACCCACTCATTTGTAAAACGTGTCAAAGCTCTTTGAACCTTTTCTTTTTCTCTTTGTATTAACACTATTCTATCTTTCGCATAGTTGGGGGACTTGTATCCTTTTCGGGCTTCATTTCATGCCAATAGAGAGAGTGAAGCACATTAAATGGTACACCGCAAGCACAAATAAATCGGACTATCTTTCCATGAACATCATCCCTCCCAACAACATTCAAGGAATCCCCTATTGTTCTTTTACCTCAAGAGCTTGCAGAAGTTCCATGAGGAGATGAGCTACCAAATCTAAAGGTTGCACTTGATTCAGACTGAGTTTTTTGTTTCTTTCTTTTTTGTTGTGCAAACTCCTCTATTTGAATGTAGTTTCTTCTTTGTTCAGCTGAAATGTTTGGGCCAATGTTAAGAAAATTGCAATCGGGATTAAATCGGCGAGGGGAAAAAATCGAAAAAAAAAACAGAAAAATGGGGAAAAAATCGGCAAATACAAAAATATTCATATTTTCAATTTTTTTAATATTTAAAGCATCTACAACAAAAAATAAATGCATTGACACATAAATATGATAAAATAACTAATATATAAAATGTATAATATCATTTCTAGTGTTACATCACACATAACAGTGAATCATGTCCTGAATAGTAAGTCTTGAGTCCCAACTCAGCCTCAAAATATCAACAAAAATATAACAATGTATCTCATATCATGAGTCATAATGTCATATACAATGAAATGAACCAAATAACTAATACTATTGATTTCCTCTGCCCCTCTTGCGAGAAAATGCAATAGCTTTCCCTCTAGATGTAGATGGCAGTGGAGTTGGCAGTGGACTCTGTTGTGCTCTAGATGTTGAAGAACTAGGAGCTACAGGAGGTAGACCACATCCTCTACTAGTGACAGGGGTAGCCAGGGTAGATGGTGTCACCTCCTCCTCATGTTTCTCCTCTTGTTGGTCCTCCTCCTCCTCCTCTACCCCCTCCACTACTTCCTGCTCTAACCAATCAGCGACAGACTCCATGAGAAGCCTCTTAGCCTCAACCCTCCATGCAGTAGTGGTGTCAATCCCATCCAATGAGATGGCCTCCATATCAGGTGTCTTCTCAAGTTGCCTCACCCACAATCGAAGATTGTAGTAGACGTAGACCATACCATTAAGTCGTTGGAACTCCAACATGTACAAGGGTCATAAAATAATAATTATAAAAAAATATTATTTAATGAATTCAAAAAATTAATTGAAAATTTGGAATATTTTAAGTTTTAACCTATTGCACTGCTTCATGTGTATTTTTTCAAATACACTCCAATTGCGCTCGCATCCTGAGGAGCTACATGTTTGGCTGAGCACTCGAATGGCAAATCTTCACAGAATGGGTACTCTGGCACCATAGCTTTTCCACCATACATCTACAACAAAATTACAAATAAAATAAACATAAGAAAAAAACGAAATTTGAAAGTTGAAGCAAAGTATGAAGTGATGAACTTAAAGAGACAATGAAATTTGAAACAAACTAAAAAATACTTGGCATTTTAGTCTTCCTATCAACCACAACCATGTCAAAGCTAAATGTGCCACATGTCATCCTATATATCTCCATTTCTTTGGAGATTTTTGCACATTTTGTTGGAGATGGCACCATCTTCTGAACACAGGTGAAGAATCCATCCATGACCTCAGCATCAAATAAGAACCCACAAGGGTAAGAAAATGCAGGGTTCAGGTAGATCCTTGCAGCATGAATAGGACAATGGAGTGTGTTGTTCCATCATTCATCAATCACTTCCCATAGGAGGAGTTCTTTCTAGAACCCTTCATCTCCCTTATCATCATAGTAGGTCTGAATGGATTCTTTGGCCCTGTCCATGGCATCATACAAGTAGCCCATTGTGGGCTTGTCACCATCAACTAATCGAAAAACCTTCACCAAAGGTTCAATAATGTTGCACACCTCCTGCACTCCGGCCCAGAAGCTTTTCTAGTATGAAACTAATCTGCATATAGCCTCTCCCTCTGATTTGTGGCTAAATGTCAAATCATGCCACTGATCTGAATAAATAAATAAATAAATAAATAAAAAAAAAAATTAAAAAAAAAAAATTAAAAAAAAAAAAAAAAAAAACATTCTCTTCACATCCCACATTAAATTGAAGAGGGCTTGAAGAAATATGAAATTGGTGGAAAACCATGTAATGGCAGAGCGCACCAACTCTTTGTTGTTGGTGAATGTTCTCAGCAAATGAAACACAGATGCATGATTATATATAAATTTTGTAATGTTTTTTTATGAGTCAACAATATCTTTGACAAAAGGAATTTTTCCTATGTTCTCCAACATCAAATCAATGCAATGTGCAGCACGAGGTGTCAAAAATAAAGTAGGATGCCTCTCCATAAGAATCTTGCCAGCAGCAACATAATTTACAGCATTGTCCGCTATGACTTGGACAACATGTTTTGGACCCACCTCCAAAATAAACACATCCAGCAAATCACATAATAATCATGCATCTTTGATATGTGCGGATGCATCAACAAATTTCATAAACATTGTCCCATTGGGAAAATTAACCAAGAAGTTTATAAGGCTTCTACCCTTTTGATCGGTCCAACCATCTAACATCATAATGCATCTTGTGTGTTCCCATGATGCCCTAAACTTCTCCAATCTCTTGGTGCAGTCAAGATTTTCATTTTGAAGAATGAGGCCTCTAAAGTCATCATAAGAAGGCACTTTGTACCCTGGGCCAACAATTGCAATAGCATTAACAGCACACTAGAAAAATGGATTATTCCTTGCAACGCTGAAAGGAATATCACTCCAAAGAATAAACTTGCCCAACAACTTGTTCGCTTCTTCTTTCTCCTCTTTATTAATAATTGAAGAGATAGTTGGTTGTGAACCAGACGTGGTTTTAGGAACAAAATATGATGAGGTAGCTACAGGGTTGGTTGTAGATATTGATGCTGAAGTAGAACCAGTGTCACTCTCATATTCACCTCCTAACACTCTTTTCCCTACAAGTTGACTCTTCAGAGCTGACTTGGACAGTTTGGTTTGCTCTATTTCTTCCAATGATATGAGGGCTCTTCGATGATTTCCAAATTTGTATTGGTGTAAGACCCTACCTTATGTCCAGGGATTTGTGCAAGGTGATACTTCAATCTGTATACCCCCCTGTCATATGATGCCCACACAACTTGCAAGTCAAGTTTGATCTGTCAAACCCTCCATCAGGTTCAGCAAATTTTCATTGAGGGTCCAATTTCCTTAGCATGTTTGTAACTTGGTTGAACTCTTGAGTTTAATGTAAAATGAAGTTTGAAGTTGAACCTAAGGCACAACAAGTGATCCGAAATGGATCTAGAATAGACTTCTAAATCTAAAGTGTTCCTCACAAACGAAAATGAAAGTCCAAGTATGCTCTTGGAAATAGTCCCATTGCATAGATCGTTTCAATCTGAATCTACTGCAATTTGAATGGGAAAAAATGGACTTCGGATGATGAAGTTATCGCAAAAAGAAGTTTGCCTTGTTCCTTTGAAAAGAAGGCAAATTCTTCTAAAAATGGGCTAAAGGCCTTATAAAGGAAATCACATCGCAAAAGGCCAAAGGGAAGGACTTAACGCAAGGGCGAAAGGATCCCCGATTAGCGATCTCCGATCATATTGCAATCGGAGGAAGGCTACATGCAATATCGGGACCCCAGACATGGCGATTGTGATTGTGATCAACCAATTGGCAGATCGGTGATAGGCACACCCAAAGGGTAAGGACCCGTGATTGCTTGTTGTTGCATTGTATTTGCTGCTTTATTTGTTGTTATATGTTTCATATCAATTCAAGAAAATAAACTTAAAACACAAACAGTTTAAAACCCAAACACAAGCATACACCTATTTCAAGCACTTTTAATTCCGCAATTGGTTAATCACTAGATCTTGGGAATATATAAGCTCTGGAGTGGGAGAGGTTCTTGTAAGCTTGACAAGAAGCCTTTAGTGCCCCATTTTCAGATCATGTGGTATCGGAGCCTGAGATTGATTAACCCCACCTTCAAAGAAGGTTATATCAGAATGCTTGATTGACAGAGCAAATATTGCTTGTCTGAAAGGTGTTTAAACAGTCAAAGGTTGATTGTATGCTTGTTTGTAGACTGACTATTGTTTGAGTTTGCAGAGGTGAAGGGAAAGTTATTGATAGCTCAGCCCAGGAAGGACAAGAAGGAAGAAGGGCTGAAGGCATTCTTCTTATCCCAGAGGACCTCAAGGCAATCCTTGAAGCACAAGAGGTTTGTTGCAAAAGGTTGCTTGGATAAGCTCTTTATTAATCTTGTTTGAAGTTTTTTTTTTGTTCATTGGCATAATGACAACTTCTACAAGTGAATCCTCAAATTCCTCCTTCATCACAAAATTCTTTGGTGGAGACATGAAGCAAGACTTGTTCATCATGTTGGATATGGTGAGAGATGTGTATGAGGATGGAAAGAAGAACAACATACTTAGAGGGCAGTTGAATTCCATGAAGGAAGAGAAGCAATTGCTTTCTGACAAATTGCAAGAAATGGAGAGGCAACTTCATATTGCAAATATGAACCTGAAAAGGATGCATGAGTTGGAGACATAGCTCTTTTTTGCCGAAGAAGCCTTAGTCAAGTATCAGCTTGAAGAAGAGGTAAACAATTCCTATTTGTCTTCAAATTCTTCTAAGAATGCTCATATTGGTTCTTTTGAAAAGCATACTACAGGCATAGATTCCAAGCTAATGTCCAAGATGGGCTTTGAAGGAAAAGGCTTGGGTAAACATGCACAAGGTATTGTGGAGCCAATAATGGTTGCGGAAAGGCTTAAGTATTTGGGTCTTGGCTATAGACAGTCTTATGGAGAGAGTTCCAAAGCTGCCATGAAAGCCATTGAAACAGTTCCAAGAAGGAGTTTTATTGCAGGTCCTTTACCTCAGAGTGTGAAGATTGTATTCAGGAGGAATGCAATAGCTTGAAACATCATTTGCAGAATGCAGGTGTTCTAAAGCACACACTTGAACCAGAGAGTTGTGGAAACTCTAACAGCCTTGAAGAGATTGATGGTCTCCCAAAGGGAGCCACTTCTTCATTTGATTCACCTCCTCATGAAGGCAATAAAGGTGAAAGAGAAAGGTATAAATCTGGTTCTAAACATTTTCCTTTTGATTATGTTCAGCATGGTAAATTTCCACATAGATATGGGAAAAGAATTGCATGTTCCTTTTGTGGTTTGGATAACCATAATGTTTCTAGATGTTGGAAGAAAATGGCCACATACAGGAAACTTTTGAAAGAAAGGAAGCAAGAAGCCAAAGGTCCATTGGACAAGGCAAATCATGCTGTCAAGAGGATGCACATGGGTTGCACTTACTGCCATAAGCAAGGGCATCTTGCTGAAAAGTGTTGGAATTTGAATCCAGCAATGCTTCCACAAAACTTGAAGAAGGTGGAAAGAGAAAATGGCAGGAATGGAAAGAAAGATTCCATGATTGATGTGCTTCAGGATGATTCACATGTTGATGTTGATGTGCAAACAAAGGAAAAACCTTTGAAATGGATTGGTAAGAAATAGTTAGAGTTCTTATCCAATTAAGATTGCATGTTTTTTTATTTGATGCATCAAGTTGCATTTCTTTGTTAATGGAATGCAAGTTGCAGGATTTTGCTGTAAAAATTTCTGTTTTACCACCCCGGTTTTCAGTTTCTCCTTATTTCTCCCATGTAGTTAAATGTCCTTTCCCATAACCATACATTCAACAATGCTAAAAAAAATAAATTTGCTGAAAACACAAATTCTGAAAAATGTACAGAATGCTGGAAATTGCAGAAATAAAAATCAGCAATAATAAACAGCCATTAAAACACTGATATTTTTTGTCAACGTCACCCTGGAAAAAACCCCTACAACTCTTGGGGAAAACCAGTTTGACAGCTCTTCTTTATTTCTGAAAAAAAGCCTTTTTACAGCAAGAAAATATTCAGCGAAAATCAGCAAGCAAACTTTTACAACTTATCTCAGCCTTGCTGAAAAACTGCCCTGCTGAAATTTCGTTGTTGTTACTCCGCTGCTGAAACTCCGCTGTTGATACTCCACAGCTCACTGTCCAAAAATCTCCCTTGCTCTCTTGCTCTCCTTCTCTCAATCTGCTCATGAAAGAATTGAATCGAATGTGATCTTTTCCTCCCTTAATATAACTCCAAATGACTTTTGGGTGATCCAAGTGACTTTTGGGTGATCCCTAAATCCAATGGCTGAAATAGATTTAGATCAATGGCTGAGATTAAATGCACATTTAAATCTCACTTTCTATTTTTTAATTCACCCACTTTAATAAAGACCCACTTAGTCATTTATTTCCAAAGTCACTTTTCCTTTCTAATTTTTCATTGACTTTATAAAAGTCACTTTAAAATTAGACTTAGTAACTTTATCACTTAAAGTCACTTTTAAATTAGATTTTAACTTTATAAAAATTATAGTCACTTTAGGAGAAAAATTAAAATCTTTTGGACACTTTTCCCTAGGCCAAAGATCAAAGCCTAAGGGAACCACCTGTCCTCCGGTACCAAATTTCAACACTCCCTCTTACCGATGAAGGTGTTCCTCACCACACCCATCTTGTCTCTGAAGTAAACATGCTTGCCCCGTGGTAAGGCTTTGGTAAGAATGTCTGCTACCTGCTCATCAGTGGAAATATACTCAAGCTTCACAGTTCCCTTCTGAACATAGTCTCTGATGAAATGATATCTGATCCCGATATGCTTTGACCTGTCATGAAATATTGGATTCTCCGTGAGTTTAATGCAACTCTGATTATCACAGTAAATCACTGAAGGTCTCAACGGCTGACCAAATAAGCCAAACAACATCTTGCGAAGCCAGATGGCCTCACAACTAGCTAGACTGGCTGCCATATACTCTACTTCTGCTGAACTCAGTGCTACTGACTGCTGCTTCCGGCTGAACCATGATACTACTGCTGAACCCAACCCAAAACAACACCCTGAAGTGCTCTTCCTATCAGAAGCACAACCTGCCCAATCAAAATCAGTGTATCCTACCAATCTCACTCCATCTCCCTACATGTAGTCCAGACCATAATCCATTGTGCCCTGCAAGTACCGCAAAATGTGTTTTGCAGCCACCCAATGAACCTTCCTAGGCTCACACATAAACTGACTCATTGTGTTGACTGCAAAACAGATATCTAGTCTAGTGTTGACCAAATACATCAAGGAACCAATCAGCTGCCTGTACAATGTGGGATCCACCAACTCGGAATCCGAAGCATGAAGCTTCTTCCAGTTGGTGATCATCGTTGTCGACATGGGTCTACAATCCTCCATGTGGAATCTGCTAAGGATGTCCACAATATACTTCCCCTGCCCCAGGAAGAAATGCCCCTCCTCCTGCCACACCTCCAAACCCAAAAAGTAATGCATCAAGCCAATTTCCTTCATCTCAAACTCCGTCGCAAGATCTCTCTTGCAGTGCTCTATGAGTCTCTCTGCACCTGTAATGACCAAGTCATCCACATACAGCACCAGAATGAGAGGCTCCTCACCTATCACAACAAAGTAAAGGTTCGTATCTGCCTCACTCTTTGTGAAACCCATCCCCTGCAAATAAGTATCTATCCTGGAGTACCAAGCTCTGGGAGCTTGCTTCAGGCCATAAAGGGCGTTCTTCAGTCTGCATACATGGGACTCCTTCCCATGCACCTCAAAGCCCTGTGGCTGCTCAATGTACACCTCCTCCTGTATGAAGCCATTGA